>VWYH01001528.1:775447-878237 GCA_013399365.1 Pampusana beccarii | reverse complement strand
AAAAAAAAAAGAAAAAAAGAAAGAAAAACAAACACGGGATTTTTCTGTAAGAGAAAAGTCTCCTGTTGGTATCTTCATCCTCATTGTATTTACAGCTGGCTGCAGCTTTTAGGTGCCGAGGAATCTGTTATTTTTTTTGTTTGTTTGTTTGCGTTTTTTTGTTTCATTGTGCGTTTTTTGTGCGTGTGTGCATAAATCAGTGGTTATATCTGAACAGCCCATTTCAAAAGGCAATTCCTCTATATATCTTCCCTGTTCACTTATACGATGTACCAGGAATACTTGTTTGTTTGTTTGTTTCAATGTTTTCTTGAAAACATCCTGAACAGGAAAGTAACTGTCAATCGAAAAAAATAGGAAACTGTGAAAACTGTGATTAAAACAATGACGTTTGATGAAGAAGATACTTAAAATCTGCAAAATCACTTAAGTGGCAGTGGACCCAACCACAAGTGATTTGAGCAGAAAGCCAATACAATTTCCGGACTTGTAGCATAGACACAGGCCATTGTACTTTGGCTCCACCTAAGACATTAGGTCTGCAAAACTGTCAAGGATTTGCTGGAGTACTTAGGCTGCAGCCTGACCTAGATACATACAGGTTAGATTACTCAAAATTTCCTATGGATTTACTATCTTGGGTCAGAATCAGTTCACTGTATGCTGTAGATATATTAATTAGCTCCAAAATCCTTTAAAAGAAATGTTGTTTATGGTTCTGAGTCACTTCAGGCAATTTGGAAAATGGCTGTGAAAAATCAAACAGTTTAATTGTTCAATTGTTAGACTCTTCCCTGACATGATTTTGGACTGTACCAGGTTCCTCCCAAAGAGTTTAGGACCGTTCAGGAGCTTGAATAGGTCACAGACCATTCCCAAGAGGTAGTATAAATGTAGTTTTGGAATAAAAAGGCACTTTTTATGTGTTAGTATAGAAGTAATTTATTTGTCCTTGGTCAAATCCCTTGCTTCTTCCGCTTTCCTTTCTGTAAGATGAATTAATAGGATTCTTCCAACTCTCCAAAATATAGAGATGCATCCCTAAACAGCTGGCTGATGTAGAGCTGTGAAGTTGGAAAAGGGAAAGTAAGGGTGATTTCTATCTGTTAAACATATGGGTTTTCAAATTAAGAGCTCAAACCCCCACATTTGAATGTAGGGAAGAGCTAAGCATTTCTGAAGATGACATTCTATTTCATATTTGTTATTCTTCTAACACCAGTGGGGACACAGCGGTGCCAACATTTTTCTGTCAGATAGTTCCACTAACAGAGCTGCAGAATCAATATCTGGGGGAGTCTTGTGGATGTTTTGGAAAGCACTGAGGAATTTCAAACTTTGCTATGAATAATAGAGAACTATTAATATTTTGCCTGCTGCTGGCTTCTTCTGAGGCCTGGGTGTCACATTTCCTTAAGAAGATTAAAAAGGATGGGTTGTTTGTAAAATAAGTTTGTCCCCAGTGAAACGTTCTCAACCAGCAGGGCTAAAGATAAATAGTCAAGGTTGAATCTCTAGAAAAGAAGCACCAAGAAGTGTGGTTCGTGAAGGTTTGTTCCACAGCTGCCCATTGCTTACTCCTTTCATATGCTATGGGCAAACCCAGAAAAACGAGCAAACCCAGATGTATCTGCACATCCCTGACACATACAACACAACATAAAGGTAGCTGTTTGAATACTTATGGATATTACTAAATGGATACTTACGGATATTACTAAAATATTGTCATTAATTAAAATATATTCATTTTGTGCAAATTCCCTTTTACATATACCCACCCATTGCCCGTCTGGGTATAATCTGGTGGAAGAGGGTCTGCTCTTCGCTCTGCACAGATCTGAGGACTCTCCTGACCGTTTCTGATGCCATCTTAATGGTTAGTGGCTAATAAAAGCAAGCTACCACCTTTCAACCCACTGAATAAGAAGCAGTGTCCGCTGGTGTTTGCAGCCTTTCTCAGATTTATATTGTACATGGTATACACGCGTCTTGGTTATTACAAGCTCCCTGCTCCCATCAACAACAGTAGTTGCAACCTATTTCTATAAAGTCCATTGAATTGGTACATTTCAGCAATGCCCCAGAAAGAAGGTTACTCCAACTACTGTATATATTTCTGTGGTTTATGAATCAACTTTACGATTTTAATTTTGAAACTGTTATTAAAGAGACAGATTGCATTTAATAACAATTTTAGTATTGCCTCCTGCTCTAACCAGCAAGCAATAAAGCAAACTGAAATTAAAACAGGAATCTACTGCTAGGAGGCAAGCACATACAGAAGGTGGTGTTTTGTTGTTCTAACCTCCATAAAATATCGGCAGGCATAGTATTTCTGTCATGGTGGTGCTTATTCTCATGGCTGCAAAAACAAGCTACGTGTCCTGGGAGTCGTTTTTCCAATTAAAAGCAAAACCACCCTTTCTCTGTCTCTGTCCAGCACTTAGGCTTATCATGTAGACTAGCTGCATGAATTTTGTACACTCAAGTCCATGCACACCCAAACTACTTTTTTAACGTGTTTTTTTGCTCACTATTCAGAAGAAATACAGGATTTACAATAAAACAATGAATTTCTGAGTGGTTGATGCTGCATAGAGTGATTCTCTGTCAGTCACAAAGGTTCCGAATATTAGCACTTCCAGATTGACCATAACTCAGCACTAAATGATACAGTGGAAAAGGTTTTTCAGAGAACATTCTGTTGTCAAAAATAATTTCATTGCTCAAGCCCTATGCAAGCACTAATTTCCTGGTACATTAGAGTGAAACCACTGATAATGTTTATCTTTCTGTGACAAAATATTTGATAATCCTCAAGAGGCTTGCTTTACCTGGAATATATTTGGTTTAGTGGACTTCTTGCATCAAAAAGCTGAGACAAAAGGTCTTATGGGAACAGACTCCCTCAAGATTACTGCTCTGCTGCTGTCAAGTTAACACTAAGAACTATGGGGTCCAATGCAATGTGATCTTCTGTTTTTTTTCACACCAGGATAGAGTTGAACAGTGATATGTTTTTGCCTCAAGTCAACTCATAGTCTCCCAGACAATTCCCAAAAATCGCTGGGGAGTTAGGATGGGTAGGAAACAATTCCAAAGGTCAGTTGATGTGTTAATACCTTGTTTGGAGTGTGAAAGCATTTGACAATACACATAAAGGTTGTTTTGTATGTATTTGTTACAGTACCAGAGGATGGTCCTGAGAATATTTAAATGGTTAGAAATTAAACTCTTCATACCTACAGTCTTTCACATGGTATTCTCCCATTGAAGCATCACTTATTTCATACATTTAAGGAGCAGTAAAAAAGTCAGTTTGGGAAATAAGAAACGAGTCTTGCTAAAGCCCTGCATTATGCAGGATCTAAAAGGCAAGCTAAAGAAATATAGCTCTTTGTTGTTCTTTAATCCCTATAGAACCCTAATCACCACTGCCCTGTGGACAGCTATATTAAGCAACTAGTGCACTACAGAAAGCCTCAAGCTTAGCTGTTTCTCAGTGTTCAGTGCTACACACAGCCATAGGAAATTAAAAATTCTCGACAGCGCATTACCTGATAGCCATGACTGGAAATTGCTGCTCTTGGGGTGATGCAGCCTGATCTTCACACAATTTGAAGCTGCTCTGGGGGTGCTGTGATTTTTGGAAGCCTCGAAAGGATTTAGGGCGAAAGGGAAACTTGCACACAAGTGATACAGCTAAAACTGAACAGAGGACTACTTTTGTAGTCAGAAGCATGAGCAAAGAATGGCAGAAAGGTGCAGCTGAGGTTAACCAGAATCTCCTTTCTCCATTTGTGACCTCAATCTGCTGCTTTATTTAGGAAGGAGATGGTGTTTCGTAACTGCTGCCGCAATGGAGAGATCCTAAGCTTCAGTTGCAGTGTTACAGAATGATTCATGCAAGAAAGCATTGCTTCTTTAGAATAAGGCGCTAATCTCCAGTGCTTCTGCACATGCATACATATTACTTTTAATTTCCCACTTTCTGTTTGCCTATAATAAAATTTCAATTAGAAAAAAAGGGAGAAAGCTTATGTTTGTGTGCATACTCGAGAAGTTAGTGAAAACGGCAAGGGAATTCGAGGTAGTTTAATAGGGGTTTTAGCAAAATATTATTTTGTCTCAGTTTCCCTGAGTATGGGAATAGTTCTTTAAGTAAATATGGATTATTATACATGAATCGTTTGTGTACAATTTTCTTTGTGACTCAGGATTAAAATATGTAAATATTCTAGATGTCGCTTTTCAAAAGTGAGTAACTTGCATTCGCAGAAACCCTTTATTCAGTTGGAAATTGAGATGACACAATATAGCACAATAATAGGAACTTGCAGTGCTGCAGTTGCTTAAGATAGAAAGGCAGAAAATAAATGTGGTTTTTGATTCTTGTGTTGCTCTGGTTCTTCCTGATAACAGGACATTTTTTCCTTGCTATGGGAAAAGCCAGGGTGACTCTCTGATGTCCTACTTGGCACCCCTTTGCTCAGGGGCTTGAGCTGTTCCCAGGGCAGAGGTAATTCCAAAAAGTAAGAAGTGGATCCACTAATCGCTGAAATCAAAGGGAGTTCTATAAATTGACATCAGTGAACACTGGATCAAATCCTATTTTAAATGAGTGGCTGAGGCATTGCCAGGCAAATCCTAGAATCAATAGGTTATAGTGTAAAGCCAGCTTTGGCAATCTCTTGGGGAAGTGCATCTACTGGGGTCATCAGGGCGTATCTCCACGTGCCAAGTTCAGCAGTTGGTGGATTGAGTTTGGCTGAGCGATCATTGAGGTGTACAGCATAAGAGTACAGAGACAAATCTGATTTACTGAAGATCCTTGAAAGCAAAGGTTTTATGCTTTTTAGTCTTGTTTTCCAGTAGAGCTCATGCGACCCTTACCAAACAAAGTCCATGGTAGGAGGAAAGGAATAACTGCAATGAGTGAATACTACTTACTGCATCAAAGCATCTCCAGTCCAAATTCTGCAACAGAGATATGTTAAACTGAAACATCAAAACAGCAGGAAATTTTTGGTGAAGCTTCTCATGCAGTTCTGATTGCTCATTCTAGTTCCCTTTCTGCTCGCATGAACATGTTTCCTTCCAATGGAAACTAGTCTGGAAGGAGATGATATGACAGGTCTCTGTTTGATATACATTATTTACCTAGGCTGTACTTCCATATCCAAGAAATACCTCCAGCTCTAATACTGTCAATATGACCTTACATTGCTCTTACACAACCATAGGAAGTCAATAAATGATACAGGGAATATCCTTCCATTTTTCAACTGCTTTGTCTGGCAGATTTATATAGAATTTGATGCAGGGACTGTATACATGAAATTGAAACTGATATGAATGCTTCAGGACTTTAATTGATAAAAATACTACTGTTTTTAGGTGAAGTTTGAGTCATGTTGATTTGGGCAAGGAAACATACAACTCTTGAGATTAGCAATTCTCCTTGGTTTCAAAGAACTCCCCCAAAAAGCCAATCATTTCCAGAAATCTGGAGCTTCAAGACTAAAAATTCTGTCATTGTCCTTGCATTGTATCAGAATTCAAAAAATAAAAGATGCCCTGAAGGTCATGTAAAACTTTACAGCTCCAGGGATGCAGCTGTTAAACTGCTGGATGAAACAAAGTGAAAGATTCAAAGAAAAGTTACAAAAGCAGTCAAAACCTCCTGCAGAAAAAAAACAATCTACAAATCACTAAGGTGCAGTGACTATAAACAATGATAAATACAGTGTACCGGGGAGACAAACAGGTAAAGCACCATGAGAATCATGACATATGCTAGGAGGATCATGGAGACCAACATGAGCTGATAACACAAGCTATGTTGCTTTGTTCCCAGTTATTTCTTTAGATCTAGTATTAGATATGTTACCCAAAAGTATGAGCTGGAAGTTTCTTAGTGATAACACTATCACTATGGCATTATTCTAACAAAATTATGAGTGAAAAAAACTTGTTCAAAGAATAGGGAGTACCTAGATTTCATTAATTTGCCAAGTTCTAGAGCTACTCTAATTTTGATAACTTCTTGTTGGATTTTCAGATGGGAAAGGGGAGGACTGAGATTCATTACTTCTATGTATCTACATTTTCATAAAAATTATAATATTGGTAGTAATAATTTTAATAAGTAGAAAGTTCAAAGCTTTCTACTGTGTCTCCATGAGATGGTCCACATGTCTAGTGCAGCCACCAGTGTCACGCAGAAGCTCTGGTTTGGAGATATTTTTACATTAGCAGGACAACTTCATCTGAAATTACACTGCAACTTGGTTGGGAAGCACAAACATTCTTTAATATGTAAATGACACTCAACAACAGAGTCTGTTCCTCTCAGTGAAGAATGAAGAGTTTAACCGCATGATTTTAATCTTCTTGAAGATCCTTTTCTCACCTCCTTTACTCCAGATTTAGACTCCATCAATTTTATCCTCCATTATCCTATATCTGGAAGTCAGCACCACTCCTACCCCTGATGATTTGGGTGTTGCTGGGACTGACCTTTCCCAACCTGGCCATCACCCAAAATACCAATGCAATAAACGTGTGGCACTGGTCACAGAGACCTTATCTTCTCGTCCTACTCATTTTCCTAGATATTCCTCCGTGAATACACAGCCATCAAAAGCTGTGGTGCTTTTCAATACTCTTGTTAGTGAAGAATTTATCTGTAAAGAGGAGTGTTCCTTCAGATAAATTCTAAAACTTTGATTGTGAGAAGAAAACTCAACCAAACAAATCCTTACCCACTGTATCAAAGTGATGCTCCTAAGTCCATGGAGAAAGCCTTTCTGAATTTTTTACTTTCCTGTTGAGTCTAGAATCTCCAGGCAACTCTACCATAGTGTCAGTAAAAAAGTCAAGCAAAAATAAGATCGTGCCTTCTATGTCATGTTTCTGTTATTCTGTGATGCTGATAAGGCACCAAGTTGCTCTCCACTTTTCATTAGCTCTGAGTGCCACAGGTGATCTTGGTCACCATGGCTTTCAAATTACAAATAGATTATTAAATTTCCAATGTCACTTTCAAGACTGAAGATATCCCAATACTGAACTCTTCACTTCAGATTCAGGTAGGATTTGCCCACTCTTTTATTTCCAAAGCAGTGTGAATCCAGATTTTTCAATGGACACCTTCTTGGACATGGCAGAAATTTGCCATAGATTCTCTCTCCAGACCCTGTAGTTGTTGGCATATTTTAAGAGCTGTAAGTAGTTGAGAAGCCTGATCACTTTTTACAATGAAGACATTTGCCGAGCAAACAGTGAATAAGTTGTCTCCTTCCCTTCTCCCATTTTTCTCCCACCCCAGATTTACTGACACAGTACTGAAACACTTCATGTTCAGATCGCAGCACTCTGTATCTCCCAGGTTGCAAGAGTGGCTCCCTGCACTGAGGAGAGCTTGCTGTTCACCAAAAGGATGAAAGTTCTGTGTGAGTCATGGCAATGTCATCTTTATCATTCAAGTCTCTCCTCCTATCAAAAACACCTATTCCAAACATATTTTTGCATTTAATATGACTAAATATCTTAAACTGAGCTTCATCCCTGAGTCAAGGCTACAGTGGCCTATACATAAGGGCTGCTATAGGAACACATACAGTGAAATGCAAGAAATCTGCTAAAAACAGGACAGTCCCTTTTTGTCAGGGCACTGGAGTTGCCATAATGTTGAAAGGTCTGATCAAAAATGTCTTCAACCTTAATGTTCTAAGGGAAAGAAATTCTGTTTACATATTAACAAAGACCAAGTGAGGTCCATCGCAAGATACTGCCTTTAGCAGAGAAATGCTGAAGGTACTGTTTGCATCAAGAACCCAAGACCCGCTTCTCATAAAGAAGTTTTGGGGAGATGACAGTTAGGTGTTATCAATGGGGCATATGGACTACAACTTAAAAAGCAGGATAGTTATCAGTGATCTGAAGTCTTTGACCTGTATTTTCAACAGATGCCCCATCCCTGAAGACATCCCAGGCCAGGCTGGATGGGGCTCTGAGCAACCTGAGCTGGTGAAGATGTCCCTGCTCACGGCAGGGGTTGGACTAGACGAGCTTTGGAGGTCACTTCCAACCCAAACTATTCTAGGATTCTATGAACATATCCAATTCACAATTATCCCTCTTTCCTGCCTTGTTCCTCATAGTCTTCACATATTCAGATTGGAGGTTGAAGTGAGATACTCTAGACCTGTGACCAACTGTAAGGCAGAGAAGAGGATGGGTGATGTCAGGAAACATAGGACAGTTTATTCTGTAATACCTACAGTACTCCAAACTTGTGTAGGCTCTGCTGCTCAAAGGGCTGTTGAGATGGGTAAGCACTCTCTTTTTTTTTTTTTTTTTTCCCTGCAGCGGAAGAAAAAGTGAAAACATTTTCAGGAGCATGAGAACTACCATGAAACAGCATCTTTATTGCTCAGGCAGCTCTTCAGGAGACCTGTCACAGATCTCTGGGGTGTCCATGCACTTTTACTGACACCTGGTGGCAAAAAAACGAATAAGAAGAAAGTGAATAAAGATGGCTGACAATTTGTTTACTCTGGGCTTGTAAAATTAACCAGTTTCCAGGTCAACTTTACGTGTTGACTCTGAAAATGATGTTGATCAAATGCATCCTGGCATCTACCCTTTCTGAAGCTTGCGTTGAACTTCTTTAAGAGTCATTTGGCAAGACAAATATATGTTTTTGGAGCAGAACCCTGAGAATTATGTTTGTCATTTTCCATGTTGTCAAATCACAAATGTTTGTGATCAAGGGGCAATGAATTGCCATAGTACTGATCAACAGATCCAGTGTCACATTTTTCCACTGCTGGTACATGTAGCAGTATTTACAAAGTCATGTTTGTAGAAAAACCTTGCTGGAATAATTACATGGTTTTCCAAGGGCTGAATCCCAAATCTTGGTCACAGACTAGATGTTGTAATCTCTATTTCTTTTTATGTCTTCCTCAGAATTAAATTTAAAGCTAACTCAGGATCCTGGGAGACGTGACCTCAGCAAAACTAACCACCCTTTTTCCTTCCAAAGGTGAAAAGATTTGTCTTATTCAGTAACTTCTGCCACCATTTCAGAAGCCTCTAACTCTTGTTAACTATTTTCATCTTGTGCCAACAATGGCTATTTAATGTAGTGTGTATAAAAAATGAGATCTATATCTCTTTTTTGGAAACAAAATACAGCATAACTAAAAATTAATTGCATTTTCATCAGCACTGTCAAAATTGAAAGAGGCATGAATTCAAACCACTCTTGAACAAGTTTTCTTTCTGTGTTGAGGATATATTCTATAGAATATGACTGTAAACTCTATGTAGAAATGAGTATTTTCTAAATGAAGTTAGTGAAATGGTTATTTAATTGACATCTGAACAGTGTAAAGCATTACTGCTGAACAAGTAAACATTTCTGTTCTTTCCCAAGCAACAGCAGACTCCATTTGGAATTAACCTTATTTTCTGCTCTGTCCAAGTTTGTAAAGAATTTGGTCCAGTGTTGGTTCTTCTAACGAGCTTAAACTGTAATTGTTTAAATTTACTAACTTAATACCTTTCCCAATAAATCTATATGCATAAAATATTAAAGGAATAGGGAAAAAACACACCTCTTATTGCAAATGAATGAATGAAAAGGCAGTCTCAAACTACTCTTTGACCAAGAAATAACAAAACAGATTATGTTTCCCAACTGAAACCCTTATCGCAAAAGCTCAGTGTGCCTATCTGCCTGTTTACTCTGTGTTTCCCCAGGGAAAATGAAGGACGATAAACAGTGATGTGACTCAAATGACAAGAAAGTTCAGGTAACAGAATTACCTTGTTTTTTTTCCCCCCACCCCACCAGTTTTCAGGCTGCAAAAACACCAAGAAATGAAATAATTTATGGTATAGATTTAAATGCTGACATTAAACACAGGGTTGTTTTTCTCAGTAGTTTTTGCTTTTGGAATTAACTAATTGTTAAACAATACAGAGCAGAGAAGGCTGCAATTATGAAAGCATCTGAAGACTAAGAATTTGTTCATGTTTGGAGTTGTATGTTTAGGCAGATCGATACAATTTCTTTTATGAAAACAGTACAAGAGGAAGGTCTAAATTGCACATACTGCAGGCCTCAGTCACACACATGGGCCTTTCCTACAACCCTGTTGATAATCTTCATCAGCAACAGTTTTAGCTTTTCTTAACTCTGTAGAGCCAGCGATCTGAGTCACTGCTCCATCTGTACCATCCTTGTGGAAATGTCAGTGGCAGATGCTGCTAGTTAAACAGGATTTAAGTTAAAGGAGTCAGAACAAGATATCAAAATACTCGACAGGGATTTCAGCTCACTCCTGCTTTCCTTGGAGAGTTATTGTTTGGAGCTACCCCAGAATATAGTTTTACTTACGTCACCTGTGGGAAACACAAAGCTCCTGTCAATCTGGGTAGGATAAAAGGTTGACACTTAGAGACACTTGCATACTTTGCTGGTCTATACCCTTTATTAGAGTTTCAGTCTTTGCAAATTAAACATGAAGCACGACCAATGGGAATCATATAACCTCCTCCAACACTTGGAAAGGAACTCCCAGAGAAAAGTTGTAGCTCTCTTTGAACAGAATCACCTTATGAGCAAACCCTGGAGAGAACATAGCTTCTGTGCTTAGGGCACTGGATAGCACTGGGGACATCCCCACAACCTGTCTCAGTCCAGCTCCTTCCACTAAACAATCCCTCTGATTTTCCTCTAACAGTGTTGGGATGAAGTAAGGGGTTTTGCTGTTGCTGCAGCAGAGAAGGACATTGTTTTATACTGGTTATGCAGGTTTTAGTCAAGCTAAGCTAGCATTTAATTTGACCTGAAATCCTTTAATCATTTAAATAAAAGTTGAAGGAAAGGAAGAATAAAAAATGCTGAAATAGTTAATTTTTTTGCATTTTCCAGAATAAAATATTTTTTTTCTTTGTAAGAGGTTTGGTTTGCAGGAGAATACAGGTACCCTTCATAGAAAAGGAGTTGACAGCTCTTATGTCCTTTCCTATGAGTCTCATAGGAAATAGCACTCTCTTGGGAGAAACAAAATTATTTAAAAGTGCAAACTGGACAAGTGCCCTGATTGTGGGCTATAAGATTTAAGAGGAAAATGACGAATACCACCACCTATCTCATTATTGATTTTATTTCAGTCTCTTTATGAGTCCCACTTGAAGACAAAGAGATCTTGGAAAGCTACCTTCAAATATATATATATATGTATATATATATATGTATGCATACACACATGTATAATTCTCCTCTGGCACAGTATTTTAAACAGCTAATTTGGTATGTTCCAGCACTAAATATTCTTGGGCATCAATTTGCAGTGTAAGGTAGGAAACATGCACAGAAGATTTTAAGGCACAGTCCACATCCTCCTACTTAGGACTCCACTCATCCAGAGGCTGGAAACATAAAATCAGATCCTCTCATTACATGAGGTGAAACGGACATTTCTACCTTCCAGGAGAGGATCCTCACTACGACATCTGTGGTGTTTTTCTGTGTCATTCTTCTCTGCTGAGGCTGCTCTAGCTTGTCAAAATGAGATCTCAATATGCAGGGCAACAGTAGGTGAAATGCAGAAACGCTGATCTTGCAGGCAAGTCATACATCAGGGCACAAAACTCACTCTCTTTTCTTCTGATCCAGTAAATAATAAATTAGTCTAGCTCTGTATTCCCAGATTGTTCTAAGACTATCTATTCAGAGATGTATACATGAAGAAGACTGCTTCTGAGGAAAAGTTTAAGGAAATTCCCACAACCATTCAAAAACAAACAAACAAACAAACATAAAACCAAACAAACCCAACCGAACAAAAACATAATATCGCCCTTGTGAATTTTACAGCCCACCACATTCTTAATGTACATACTTATTGCATTAAAGTCTATAGGCAGAGTTACACACTGCAGTTAAGCTATTTTAATTGGCTTTCCCGATGTTGACAGCAATTGTTGGATCACCAGGATCTTCCATTTCACACAAATGCTTTAAGATACTGAAATTTCTTTAACGTCCAGAAGCTTTTTATAAAGTCAGGCAGATGATAGAGTTGTGTTGTTATGGTTCTTCGAGCAAGATACAGATGCCTGGATGGGATATTCCCGGAGCAGAGTCTATGTGAATTAGCACAAGACTGGGAGACAAGAACTATGTGGTCCTGAAGAGAGCATTTGAAATCTTTGTATTGTTTTTCCATCTGGAAAATTGTCTCCCTAGTTACAAAGATGTTTCTTTCAAAAGTGTTAAGCACTTACCTAGAAAGCACTTTAGGTTCCTTTAATTTTAATGAATTATTTTCTCTCTTTACAATACCTAAGGGCTCTGCACCTTTCTTTTTGGTGCTAACCCTTGCTCTTTTAAATCTGTAGTGCTTTCAAACTATGAACAAGATTCTTTTCAGAAAAAGGATTTTCAGAAAGTGGTATTAATAAGATACTTGTAGGAATTCATTATTTCTTCAGCTATACATGAGTTACTTGTGTTTCAGAGTGATAAGGTGTACTTTCACTGATATTCCCTTGGTATGACTCTGTTTTTATCTACTGAAAGTGCTGCAAGTCAGAGCTCTCCAGAAAGAGAACAGAACATGTCAGGTTATTTATATTGTGATGAATGTAACAAGGATCTTTTCTCTCCTAAACGTCAGTACATGATTCTCCTCACTAATAGAAATTACACATACACATCAAGGAACAGAACACAAGCTTGTAACATTAATATGATCTTACATAAACACGTTTTACCTGTAAAGAATCCCTAAAGTTTTACACAATTCCCATATAATTTATTCAGTAACCATTATTGATAGACCAGTCAGGAAGAGCAGGCAACATTTAATTACTCCTAGTAGGATCTGACAAGGATATCTGAGCTTATACCTTTACCCTTTCTTGTGAAGTGCTCAGTCCATGAGAAGTATATGTAAAATCATTCCAACAGGATTATAATTACTGCCCATTTGCTTCTAATTGTAAAGAAAAATCCTAACCTGGAGAAGGCTGGCTAGTTTAAAATATCATTTTCAGTTTCCTTTCCAAGGGCAAGAAGCAAGAAAATCACACTTGTGCACATTCACATTATTGGCAGGGATTCTTTCATTCATTTGTCCAAATGGAACAGTTTGGAGAAGAAAGATTAAGGGTTTCCCCTGGATCTCTGTTTAGCTCAATGGGCAGGATGATTCGTTGTAAGGCAGCGCTTTGAGTGTCAACAAGTTCAGAAGAGCCTAAAATCTATAAGTCTGCAAACGAGCATAAGTACACATAAGATAGAGCCGTTGTCCAAAGACAGACCTCCTCCTGCCATGGTTTCCTATGTGCACTCTCTTCACAGAATCACAGACTGGTTGGGGTTGGAAGGGACCTCTGGAGATCACCCAGTCCAACCCAGCTGCTAACGCAGGGTCACCAGAGCAGATCACACAGGAAGGTGTCCAGGTGGGTTTGAATGTCTGCAAGAGAAGGAGACTCCACAAGCTCTCTGGACACCCTGCTCCAGGGCTCTGACACCTCAAAGTAAAGAAGTTTCTCCTCATGTTTAGACAGAATCTCCTGTTCTTCAGTCTGTGCCTGTTGCCCCTCATCTTGTTCAGCATGCTCTGAGCAGGCACACTACTCCACAACCCCTCAGCTGAAATACACGTTCTTTTTGATCCTGAAGCGACTGAGGCATGAGGTATGAGATGCTTGGCAGCATGAAGCAGAATATAGGAAACAGAAGTGTATGTGAGCTTTATAGGACTCTGGGTTTAAGGGCAGCTCAGCTGCCATTCTTGAGAGTTTTGGGACTTACTCTGAAAGTTAGGCAAGACTCACTCACAAAATTATTTTTTGTGGATCCAGCCGCAGCTTCTCAAAGCTGGATTTTCATCTCAAAGAGGGACCGGAGACAGAGGTTGTGGAGGTGAAGACAAATAAATACTCATCTGATTTATCTGACCTTACAAGGAAAAGACAGTGCTTGATACAGCTTTATAGAGATTCAGGGACTGGATAATTTTAAAGCCAGTACAAATACCTGCATTGTCTTGACTACAGTCTAGAGATTTCTGCTTCAGCATCTGAAGACCAGTCAGCTGTTAATTCAAAGTTAATTCGAACATCCACAGCCCTGACTGTTTACTGAAAGGGGTCTGAAGCATTTGGAGGAGGACTGAGATTCTTCTCACGGCTTTGCACCACCCATGTGGCACACTACACGTAGCAGCCATGTCATACAAGCTTAGATTCATCTCAGAAAAAATCAGAAGCAACCATGTTTCTATGTGTGTCAAAGTATAGAAATGTCACTTTCCCACTGAACCCTTATGTGTAAACACGAATAGAAACCAAATAAAATTTTTAAAATTGGAAAAAAACTTGAAGAAAAACACCATTTGGTTTATATTTTAATTTTTTTTTTTGCTTACAGTCATGTATGGTTTTTCAAATACCATTTATAATATCATCAGCTATTTAGCGTTTTCTCAGTGATTTTTTTTTTAATTTTACTTGCTTTGCAAATTGACAATTGTAGCTGACATTTGCAAATTTATGCATATTTGTATGCTGACTTACTTATAAAATAGCCCTGTAGTTTATGTGACATTTTGCTATAGCCTTGATGGTTTAAGAGGGCTTTTGTGCTTGAGAGCTTGTCAGAATTTTCCCAGTCATACTAGTCAGTTTAATAAAACATCACAGGATTTTTTAAAATATTTTTTTAAATTTTATTTTTTTTTTCAGAATACTTGAGGTTTAAGAGAACTCTAAAGATCTTTTGTTTTAATTTAGTGTACAAAGCAGGGTCAGCTTTGTGAGTAAGTTGCTCAGGGCTGTGTGCAGATGGGTTTTGAATATCTCCAGGAATGGAAGACAGCAAAATTCTTTAAGGAACTTGCTTCAGTATTTTNGGTTTAAGAGGGCTTTTGTGCTTGAGAGCTTGTCAGAATTTTCCCAGTCATACTAGTCAGTTTAATAAAACATCACAGGATTTTTTAAAATATTTTTTTAAATTTTATTTTTTTTTTCAGAATACTTGAGGTTTAAGAGAACTCTAAAGATCTTCTGGTCCAACCCAGTGCACAAAGCAGGGTCAGCTTTGTGAGTAAGTTGCTCAGGGCTGTGTGNAGAAGTTTCCTGTGTTTCAGTTTGTGCCCATTGATTCTTCTCACTGGACACCGCAGAGAAGAGTCTGGATCTGTCTTTGTCACACCTCGTACTGGGAAGGGTCCCCCTTCAGCCCCGTTTTGCTGATTATGGAGTTTCCCTTGTCCGCATCACTGCTCAGCCTGTGCTTTCCAAACCAATCCATCACTTCTTCACTTGATTGTTCATTAATGTCCCTCACTTGTTGTTCCTAGTTTAACCTCCCCTCACCATCATGGTGAGACTGTTGGCAAAGAAGTTGTTGTCCCGCTTAGTAAAGTGGCTCCCTCCTTAGCTTTCCTCTGCTCTAGCTGCAATGCTAGACCTACAATTTAAATAATATTTTCTTAAAAGACATATCCTGAATTATGCCGCAGCATAAACTGAGGCACTAGAGGATGGGGTCATAATAGATTTGCTAATGGAAATTTGGTGGGAGGGATTTTTAATGAATCTGTAAATTCAAGGAGTAATATTCTGCCTGAAGAATGGCAAATATAATTGGCTACACAAAAAGGGAAAATAATGGTGATCCCTGCAATTACAGGACTCTAAATTTGACTTAAATGCTTTGTAAAGTATTATAACAGGTCTTGAAAGAAAGTATAATTAAAGACACAGAGACAAAGGAAAGTGAGTCAATTACCCACCTGTTTTTATCAATGGTGTCAGCCTAATCTAATGCCCCTATTTTTTATAAGCACTGATATCTTAGATAAGGTAATGCTATGGATTTATTACATGTAGATTTGAAACAAACAAACAAACAAACAAATAGATACATTTTCCCACAGGAAATTACTGCTCAAGAGGAGATGATGAACATTAATGTAAGAATAGTAACCTAATAAGGAGCTGGCTAAAATGGAGATTGTAAAAGCTTATTTTAAAAGCAGTGAATCAGACTGGAGAAAGACTTCTACTTGTATTCTTCAGTCATCAGTTTGAGATTGGTTCACATTTAAATTACCAGTTACTTAGAGATAAGAAGTAGGTAGGTGTTCATCAAATCTTTTGGCTGGCAAAATGGCACTGCCCATATTAATGAGGACTGAATCATAATTCAAAGAGAATTGGTGAAGCCTGTTGAAAAGAATAAACGTTCTGTGACATTTAAGAATGCAGGTAGAAAAGTTGTGAACTTTGGTATAAACAGAGAAGACACTGCTTGAAGGCAGCACATAAGCTACCTGCAGGTTGGTGTTCTGCCCTGTCCTTGTCTTGTCCCCGTCACCATGGATCTGCCTGACGCCCATGACTGGGAATGTGCACAGTTTGACTGCCATCCTCCTTTACTGGAGTGTGGTGGGACAGGTCTAGACTGTGAGGTCCTGCCATGTCCCCTGTTACAATCCCCAGGAAGCCACGGGCCCATGTGGCACCTTGAGACTGACTTATGGTATTGCACATAATTCTGGTCTGTTACAATCTTTACGTCAGCTTTGTCAGCAAGCTGTCTGTTTTCTGCAATGCGAAGGCTAAAGTTGGATTTGAAAATTAATCTTAAAGTGATTAAAATCTTGAGCCCAACACTTGTGGGCAACACTTGCAGTAAGAACAATAAAAATCAATCACATAACATAACATTTTTTACTTGTTTAATCTTCGACTTTATCCCCAAGTCAAATGGCTCAGTCTCACAGGACTGGAATGTGTGCATGTGCTAGGGAATGGCACTCATTCTGTGTCTGATAATATCACACTCTGACTTAAAATTTCTAAATTTGATATGCAATGAGACTCACCCTCTGAAGAAGGGTGAGATTAAACTTTAATTGACTATACAGGTCAACTATGTGAGACAAGCTATCAATTTATACATCTGAAGGCAAGGAAAGCTATCCATTTATACATCTGAAGGCAGAGAAAATTTGTACAACTTTCCAGTTTTCATCATAAGCAAAAATGAGAAAGGTCAGGTATAGAAGATCCAAATCAACTTGGGATTTCAGCCAGCTTTCATGAGCATCTCAGACAATTTTTATATTCAGGATATTTCAATAATATCAGAGATATTTACCGTACAAAATAATTTTGAGATGTTTCTTTGGTTCAAAACTCATTCCCATTTCCACTAGGGATCAGAACATATGTTGATAATGAAGCCTGTTTGTTAAAACCACAAGTAAAGGTGTGCATCAGTGAAAATTATGTAAATGTCTCACAGTTCACCTACTCGTCCTCCAAAACCTGCTTTGCATATGCCAAACTCATTTCACCTCTGAAGAATCACTGGATTTTAATCAAAGTTTGCTCTTCAGTCCTCAGTTGGAGTCGAACCACAAAACTAAGATGCAAGGCTTTGCATCTTGCATTACACCCCAACACATACCCAGTCCAAAGCACTATCTCCCATCAAAGCATGGAATTTTGTAATAGGATCAGGAGATAGCATGACAATCTTTATGCACAAAACCAATTTGGCATTCAAATGCCTCACAGAGGCTATATAACAGAACTCCGTGCTGCATTGCTTTAACGTTTGTGTTATTCTGAGTGCCAATCTTTTCAGGGTTTGTTTGGTTTTTTTTTTTCTTGTTTATTTACACCTCTCTCTCAAGTCAGAGAGGCTGAAGAGCTAGGGAGGGTGCACAAATCAACTTAGCCCTGAAAAGGTCAGCTTTGCACACTTGCCCATTATCTTCTGCAGAATATACAAGGGATTTAAATCGTGGCACCTAATTCTAACAAAGATTGCAATGCAAAGAAGAAATGGAACAATATGAATTTGTTCCCATGACAAGGATAATAACGAGAGCAGAAAATAGCATGAAAACACTGTAGAGTCATTATGATTTTAAATCTCCAGTCTCATGGTCTGCCTACGGTGTTCTAGTGGTGGGCATGGTATTTTACATCATCAAGTCCATTTGATTTCCTTGAGAATATAAATCCACAAGTCAGGATTTAATTAAAATTCTAAAGGAATTCTTGACTGTTGATTATAATTTCAATTACCTGCATTTCCCAACTGTTGATTTGTACTTATTTCTATGAAGTTCTTTGCTCTTATATTCATTCCATATAATAGCTACTTACACTTTTTCTCTTACCATTATGTTTTTAGCCTGGATTTCACAGAATCACAGAATGTCAGTGATTGGAAGGGACCTCAAAGCTCATCCAGTCCAATCCCCCCGCCAGAGCAGGAACACCCAGATGAGGTTACACAGGAAGGTGTCCAGGGGGGTTTGAATGTCTGCACATGACTCCACAACCTCCAGGCTCTGTCACCCTCACTGAGAAGAAAAAGTTTTTTTTCTACAGAAAATAAAGCTTCTGTAATCACTCTATGGTTGTATCTTTGTGGAGGGGGTATATGCGTGTATCTGCCTTTTTCAGACTGGAAGAGCAGTTTGCAAATAACAAATTTCACTGCATGCCCTTTTATTGGTTTTACACGGGGGGGCTTCGGTAAAAAGCAGGCTGCATGGTTGGCCTTGTAGCAGAAGAGACCAGGAGCTACCACCATCTTGGACACAGCCAGTTCCCAGATGGGCTTATTGCTGTTATAACATATTGAAGAAAGATTAAAAAATGCTGAGAGAGAGGAGTGGGAAAAAAGCGTGAGAGAAACAACTCTGCAGACACCAAATTTACTCTGTTACACAAGAGAGAGAGGACCTGGTTTAGTGCTAGAGTTAGGTTATGGTTGGACTCGATGATCCTGAGGACTGTATCTCCTGGGAGACACCTCATGTTGAAGCAGTGGAAGAGTGTGAGGAGCAAGGAGCAGTAGAGATGAAGTGTTATGGACTGAATGCAACCCCCATTTCCCCGTCCTCCTGTGCTACTTCAAGAGACAGTAGAAGTGAAATTGAGCCTAGGAAGAATAGGGGGTAAGGGGAAATTTTTTTTTTTTAGTTTTGTTTTTATTTCCCATTATCCTGCTCTATTATTAACTGGCAATAAATTAAATTAATTTTCACCAAGTCAAGCTTGTTTTCTTTGTCTTGGTAATTAGTGAGAAATCTCCTGGTCCTTGTCTTGACCCACAAGCTTTTTCATCTTATTTTCTCCCCCTGTCCTGCGAGGAGGGGAAAGAGTAACTTGGTAGGCACCTAGCAACCAGCCAAGGTTAACCCATCACAATCCTGGTCAACCTGGCAGGAATTCTGGTTTCTAGAAGCGGCCATACGCACCTAAAATGACAGTGTATAAAACACCTGAGTCAGCCCTGAGATGGTCCCATCCCCATTGCCAACAATCTTACAAAATCTCACATTTAAATACATATATGATCTGTTTGCACATTTTAAATATAGGCTCTACAAAGCAAAGACCCATTTAGCTTACGTGTTGTGGTTCTACATGTAGTAACAAATACAATGAAACTGCTGAACTCTTAAATTCTAGTAGACAAAGCTAAAGACTCGACACATGTAATTAAGCTTTCTACAAGTCTTCATCCAACGCTAGTATCCTTAGTTGCTACAAACTCAGTATATTCTGTATTGATGAGTGGGAGGAATTGCATTTGGCCACATCAGCATAGCAGAACAGGAGACAGTAAATCTCAGAGATAGGAAATTTACTCTGTTACACAAGAGTGCATCACTACATTACTTTACATTGATCAAGTCTAGCAGCATCTGACAGGAAAGATCTTCCCAAGTCACCAAATCCATTTTTTCTGTCGTTATCATGGAGAACTGCATCACAAAGACTTTTGGGTTTCATTGGGTTGTTTGCCCTTTTTTTTTTTCTTTTTATGCTCCATCCTAAAGCTAGTAAAATTTTTCCTTCCATTACTCTGAACAAAATTCTGATCTATTGAATCAATGGTAGTGCTGCCATTGACTTCAGTGGGTCACTTCTAGATTCAGAAAGGCATAGAGAAGTAATAGGAGGAGTGAAGAAGGAAAAATCGTATTCATTACTACAAAACCATTTCAAAAATAACCAATAAAAATAAATGGAAACTTCATGAACACATAAAAAATGAACAGATGAATTGATAGGAAATGTCAAATCTATTTTTATGTTATTATTCCTAGTAATACAGAGAAAAGAAAGAGAAATGGTGAAAAATCATATCTGAACAGATATCAGGTGTTCCTAAAACCCTAACCAAAGCAGACACAAAGTAAGCTTTAGAATTGCCATAAAGAAAATTACTTGTTTTGCTAAGTATAATTATGATCCTATCCCTGAACTCAGAAGACAAACAAATACAGAGGAAAGAGGCCTAGAATGTACAATAAGAGAGGCTGTATACACAAAATATGATATTTTTTAAGCATCTGGTTTGAAAATGATAGTTGATCATATTCACAAATGCAATTACTTTCTTACTTCAAAACTGGAAACGGCTTTATTCTCATGACTTATGAAAAGTAAAATAAGTAATGTATCTATTGGTTGGTAACTGCCCTTCATGGATAAAGTGATTGGATCTTCTTTGTTGTATTCCTTCTCTCACAGAAATTCAAGTTCTGTCCCTGAAATATCTTGTAGCTCCTAAGGTTGCTTGAATTTATAATTATTAGCAGAAAAGAGTGCTTCAAACATCCTTCAGAAGCTTTCCTTGTTTGTTTTCTTTTGTTTGGTTTTATTTTGTTTTGTTTTCGATTTTCTTTCAATTGTTTCTTTGTTATTAATTAAAAGAGAGGTTTCCAACTTAAAACCAAATATGAATAGTTCTACAGAGCATTAATCTAATCTGCATAGGTACTCTGAAAGTTTGCAAGTTCCTCATCCTATCAATAGGATACAAGAAACAGGATAACTCTTTTTCAGGGATGAGGAACTGGTGTTCTGAGAACTGCATCTAAAAAAACCTGTGCTTTCAGGGTTGCTACACCATGATGAATATAGTCAGGCACTCAGGAATTGCTAGCCACACCTGCAGCGGGGTATACAAAGAAAGCAATAAGTGAGACAGAACAAAAACTCTGTGTTCTCCTTTGGTATGAGTATCTCAACTATTTCTCCACAAAGCTACACTCATTCTTACTTTTGTTCTCTGTCCCAACAAATATTCCCCAAGAAGGAAAAGACTTCAGGAGGATCAGACATTTATCCTGTATCATTCTACCTGAAAGGAGGTTGTAGCATGAAGGGTATTGGTCTCTTCTCCCAAGTAGCAAGTGATAGGACAAGAGGAAATGGCCTCAAGTTGTGTCAGGGGAGGTTTAGATTGGATATTGGGAAAAAATTCTTCACAGAAAGGGTTGTCAGGCAGTAGAACGGGCTGCCCAGGGCAGTGGTGGAGTCACCATCCCTGGAGGGGTTTAAAAGGCGTTTAGATGAGGTTCTTAGGGACATGGTTTAGTGCTAGAGTTAGGTAATGTTTGGACTCGATGATCCTGAGGGTCTCTTCCAACCAAAATGGTTCTATGATTCTATTCTGTTCCATTCTATTCTTCGCTTCAAAGCAACCAACATCCAACAGTCAAGCAGTACATACTATGTAAGAAACCTTTCTCAGGATAGATATTGCTGGAATGAAATAATCGTTTTTCCAGCTTTCCTAAGTCAACCATCAGATGGCAAAGCAGCTCATTTCCTGCAAAAGCACTGATCCTCCACTCCTTTCTCCAAGAGCATGTATAAAGTGATATAGGAAGTGCAATGCGAGATCACTGTAGTAGGCAGTAGGCTTCAGTTTCTTGTTGCAGCCTTCATAAGTAAGGAGGCTACTCTACCTGGGTGAATATAACCAGTACTTAAAAGGAGCCTATAAGAAAGATGGGAACAGACTTTTTAGCAGGGTCTGTTGTGATAAAACAAGAGGTAATGGTTTTAAATTAAAAGAGGGGAGATTCAGGCTAGACGAAAGGAATAATTTTTTTAATGATAAAAGTGGTAAAACACTGGCCAGGGTTGCCCAGAGAGGTGGTGGATGCCCCATCCCTGGAGACATCCCAGGCCAGGCTGGACGGGGCTCTGAGCAACCTGAGCTGGTGAAGATGTCCCTGCTCATGGCAGGGGTGGCACTGGATGAGCTTTGAAGGTCCCTTCCAACCCAAACTATTCTATGATTTTAAGCAGCAAACCTTGGAGTGCCATACAGAAGCGTCTTTACACTACACCCCTTTTACCTGCAACACTAGTTTTCTTTTTTCTTTTTTTTAATTTTTTTCCACCAACTTGCAATAAACAAAACCAGCCCTGCTTACCTTTACTTTTATCCACTAGGCCCAAGTAAAATATCTAATTTAAGGTAAGGGAGAAAGAATCAAACCCACTATAAC
This sequence comes from Pampusana beccarii, assembly GCA_013399365.1. Taxonomy (NCBI): domain Eukaryota; kingdom Metazoa; phylum Chordata; class Aves; order Columbiformes; family Columbidae; genus Pampusana; species Pampusana beccarii. Next base: position 855,861 of record VWYH01001528.1, on the reverse strand, counting down.
CTGCATAATCACCCAGAAACCCAAGCAAAGCATAATTTAGTGCAAAAACTAGGCCTTTTACAATTGCAGATCAAGTTTTATACATTTCAAGACCCTGATTCCCTACTGCATTACTCAGCAATAGTGCTGTCAAATGGCAGGAGCACAGCTGAGATTCATTCCCTAGGTGTTGTGTTAGCTCCATAAAACATGCCTTAACAGCTCCATCCCTAATGGTTTCACACGCCATGTGCTACAAAGTGGAGACACTGAGGGCCAGCAGGTCAGCATTAATCATTTTCTCACAGACAACATTATGAAGTGATATCACCGATATTAGTTAAATAGCTCACAGAAATAGCCAGCATAACAGAGAAGTCTCCCCCGTGTCAGACCAGGCACTTTAATGGAACTGTCAAACATTTTGTCTGACTCTTTGCTGCCTGGCACCTTGATTAGCCATTTACACATGAGCTTAGGGACTGTGAACAGCCACAAAATCAGACCCTGACATGTGTACAGGGGTAACATTTCATATCAGTAGCTGTGGTAAAAAGAGCTGCCAATTCAAACGTTACAAGCTTATACGATATATTCCTTTTACCTACAAGATAATTGGAAGAATAGAGCAGAACAATTTGTGTTTAATCATATCAGAGCCACTGTAGCTCTCTAGTGATTTAACTCCTCCCTTCTAAGCAACCTGTGTTCAACATATGCTAAAACTGCAACACCACTGCTGCCTTTCCTAATTGTCTCCTCTGCTACTAAAAAGTCTCTTTATGAGCATTGCTGTGCTGTACGAGGACTCAGACTCCCAAGCCCCATGCTGGGCTATTCCACTACCTGTATATTATATGTAATTAGAGAATGCAACACTGACTTGAAAGTGCGGGAATGCCTTGAAAAGCACAAATATATTACTTCTTTGTTTCTGAGCACATAAGCAGTAAGCTCTATAATTTTCTTAATTGCCTTAGACCTTTTTTGTTGTTGATTCTTTTTCTCCAGCAAATAAACATGAATCTCCTACTGAAATGAGAAATGCCAGCTTTATGCTTCAGCTTTCAATTATTTTTTTCTGGTAGAAAGCAGGAAAATACCACACTTGTGTGAATAAGTGTACAAAAGCACACTTATATTCCATTTTTTTGTTGTTGTTTTTATTTTGTTCAGAACAAATATAATGAAAAAAAAATACATAACAGAATGTAATGAGTTAAACAGGCTTGCAGCGTTTCTAAGAATGTTTTTATTTTTAATTTTACATCTCCTAGAAGTATGTTTCAAACTTCACAAGGATATGGAGCTCCAGAAGGCTTTTAATACAGGAGCCAGGTTTATGTAATTTGATATGACGGTGTAGGCCTAAAAGTGAATGCAGATGTAATCCCAATGGCTTATGACCTACTTACATTTTTATAATGGTGTAAAGGACATTTACTATATGCGACAGCCAATCTCTGAGATTTTTGCACATGTACATACAGTTATGTGTGTAACTCTGAAGACAGAAGATGAATATTTTCAGTGGAATTCTGTGGGGATATATGAATACATCCGATGGAAGGATACCTCCAACGGCAGTAGTCTGAATGAGTAGGAACTGTGTAACAATGCACCATTTAGACAGTTAAATGCAGATAGGCAAGGATGGATGAATGTCACAGGATCAGAACAAGTGGTTACTCATTTGTAGACAGATGCACTCTTTAAGACACTTGGGAAAAAAAAACCAAAACAAACAAAAAACCTAAAACCACCACCACCACCCACCCACACCCACACGAAACTCTTATAAGGAATACAAGCACAGTTGCTCTTAAATGAGACATTTTTTTTCTGGGTTCATGTGCACATGCACAATTTTCTAATACTGTTCCTTTTTTCTAGCACAGGTACCAATATGCTAGATGAAGCCTCTGTGTTCTTTGATCATCAGTATTTGCCCTCCATCCAGCTATGATTGTATTTCCTGTTCCTCACCACTCAATCCAAGGCCTAAGTGGATAAATCGTGACACCTGTAGTTTTCCTATATATCACAGAATCATAGAATCATTTAGGCTGGAAAAGACCTTTAAGGTCATCAAGTCCAACCATTAACCTAAGACTGCCAAGTTCACCACTAACCCATGTCCCTAAGCACCACATCTACGAGTCTTTTAAACACCTCCAGGGATGGTGACTAAGCCACTTCCCTGAGCAGCCTGTTCTAACGCCTGACAACCTTTGCTGTGAAGATTTTTTTCCTCATATCCAATCTAAGTCTCCCCTGGTACAACTTGAGGCCATTTCCTCTTTTCCTATCACTTGCTACTTGGGAGAAGAGATCAACATCTTCCATACTAAAACCTCCTTTCAGGTAGTTGTAGACAGTGAGAGGTCTCACCTCAGACTCCTTTTCTCCAGGCTTAACACCTCCAGTTCCCTCAGATGCTCCTCAGAAGACTTGTGCTCCAGACACTTCACCAGCTTTGTTGTTCTTCTCTGAACTCTCTCCAGCAACTCAAGGTCTTTCCTATAGTGAGGGGCCCAAAACTCACCCCAGGATTCAAAGTGTAGCCTCACTAGTGCCCAGTACAGGGGGATGGTCACTGCTCTAGTCCTACTGGCCACACTACTGCTTATACAAGCCAGGATGCTGTTGGCCTTCTTGGCCACCTGGGCACACTGCTTGATTCATTTCAGCTGCTGTTGCCCAACATCCCCAGGTTCTTTTCCTCCAGGCAGCTTTCCAGCCACTCTTCCCTAAGCCTGTAGTGCTGCCTGGGGTTGTTGTGACCCAAGTGCAAGACCCAGCACTTGGTCTTGTTGAATCTCGTACAACTAGCCTTAGCTCATCGATCCAACTGGTCCAGATCCCTCTGTATGGCCTTCCTACACTCAAGCAGATCAAACTCCCACTCAGCTTGGTGTTGTCTGCAAACTTACTGAGAATGCGGTCAATCCCCCTGCCTAGGTCACTGATAAAGATATTAAATAGAACTGGTCCTAATACTGAGCCCTGGGGAACACCACTCGTGACTGGCCGCCAACTGGATTTGACTCCATTCACCACAATGCTTTGGGCCTGGCCATCCTGCCAGTTCTTTACCCAGTGAAGAGTACACCTGTCCAAGCCATGAGCAGCCCATTTCTCCAGGAGAATGCTTTGGGAAACAGTGTCAAAAGCTTTACTAAGGTCTAGGTAAACAAAATCCTTTCCCTCATCCACTAAGTGGGTCACCTTGTCATAGAAGGAGATCAGGTCGGTCAAGCAGGACATGCCTTTCATAAGCACATGCTGACTGGGCCCAATTGCTTGGTTGTCCTGCACATGCTGTATGATGGCACTCAGGATGATCTGGTTCATAAACTTCCATAGCACTGAGGTCGTTCTGGCAGGCCTGTCATTCCCTGGATTCTCCTTCCAGCCCATTTTCCCACTTTTAGTCAACTGGGATCTTCCCAGTTAGCCAAGACTGCTTACAAATTATGGAAAGCGGCTTGGTGAGCACCTCTGCCAGTTCCCTCAGGACCATTCAGTGGATCCCATCTGGCCCCATAGACTTGAGTGTGTCTAAGTGGTGTAGCAGGTTGCTAACCATTTCCCCTTGGATTATTGGGGCTTCATTCTACTCCCTGTCTTTGTCTTCCAGCTCATGGGGCTGGGTACCTGGAGTAGAACTGGTCTTACTATTAAAGACTGAGGCAAAGAAGGCACTAAGTACCTCACCCTTTTTCTCATTGTCACTATGTTTCCCCATGCATCTAATAAAGCGGGGGGGAGTCAAACTAATTTTCACCGCAGGCCACATCAGCCTCGCAGTTGTCTTCAAAGGGCCGAATGTAATTTTAGGACTGTATAAATGTAGGAGTAGTTACATTTATATGAGTTTGACACCCCTGTAATAAGGGATGGAGATTCTCCTTAGCTCTCTTTTGCTTGCTGCTGTATTTATAGAAACATTTTTTACTGTCTTTTATTGCAATAGGCAGATTAAGTTCTAATTGGGCATTACGTATCACAGCATTACAGCTTTCTCCATTCTCATTGCTTGTCACTTATGACATTGAATGACTACTTTGAATGAGAATCAAGTTTCAGATTAATGAAAACACCTTGTAACATTGAGCATCTTTATAGGGTTGAGTCTAATGGTGAACAGAAAGCAATAGATAATGGAATGACTCCAACACACACGACCTCTCTTTTTCTATAGTACGTAATTGGTAGCTGAGGAATACATAAAAGTATAAGGAAGGAGGAAACACCGTGGAGCTGAATGAAAATGCCCAACACAGAGTATATATTCTTATTCCAATTATTGAAATTTTGTTAGGGGGAGGTATGTCAAAAAGTTGGTTAAAGAAATAAACTTTCACAGACACTCTGTTCCATCAAAAAGCACCCAATCTTCTTGCTTTCAAGACTAAAGATCCATATTGGTTAATCCAGCCTCTCTCTTTCCAGTCATCTCTTAGAAAATATTTTGAAAATGAAGTTATTTAGTTCAGGGCCTGATCCTACACACACCTTACCTAACCTCCCCCTTTTGTGATGCTGAGGTATTACATGTGTTGAATTTTCAAAATGAGGAAAAAAAAAAAATAAATCAAAGCCTGGAAAAAGGTTACCTAGATATGCATCTCATTAGTGTCTAAACATGAGCCAGCTTTTAAAATTCTGAGTGAGCCAAGCTTATAAAGGAAAGGGCCAAATTAAGTTCAACACTGAATCTAAGGTAAAAGACTAGCTTTGCTGGACTTCAAAGCGGAGAAAAACTTGACAATTTCAGATGCATTAATTTTTTTTTTAAGTTTGAGCTCTTTAAAGCTCTTTAAGGTTCACATCACATAAATGACTAAGTGGCGGAAGGTTGACTTGCAATCTTTGCAGCTGCCAATTGTTTCCCTCAAGAGCTTTTTTCCTCTTTCCTTCTTTCTTTTTTTTTTTTTTTTCCTTTCCCTGCCAGATTGTACAAATGAATGCTTATTCCAAACATGAAAAGCATTGCTTTGAAAACCAGTTAAGGTTGCCAAGGAAACTACAGTGTTGTCACTTTCACATCATTTACAAAACCTATGCACTTTATGGCAAGGAAATGAATAGTTAAAGGCATTATAAATCTTATACTGACAAAACAATGAACACATGCATTATTTTCCTTGGGAATATAGAAATGGAAAGACAAGACCTCTGATCCTAAAAATCCGCGAACATGGGATTTTTCCTTGCAAGCAAACAGTAAATTCCTTTTAGCTATAAACTATGAACACATACTTTTTCGAAGTTTCAGCCAGCCAGAAACATGTTTAGAAGAACTTACGAATTCAATGTTTTAAACAAATGACCACCCAGCTAGGGAGAGGCTGTCTTTGCTTTGTTCGGGAATGCTGTGAATATGCTTTGATTATGAAAATGAAGCCCAAGGCACGTCATGCTGTGCAGCCAAACTGGACTGCCCATGTTTGGCTTAAATTAGAGCCCACAGTTGAAAATATTCATAACTGTGCCTGTTCTTGTTCCCACTCAAATAGATGGTGAAAGAAAAATCCGATTGACTTCAAAGAGAGAAATGTTGTGCCCACACTTCCTACTAAAATCTATGACAGCAAGATTAACGCAAAATGCAGCATCATTTTCCATTGCTGTGGGGCAGTAGTTAGAACCACTGTGATTGTCTAAGACAATGTTATAGGAGGAGAAGAAAATTACATTTTAACCATTACAGCATTTATGTAAGGACTAATGCTTTTCCATTATAGTTCTGAAGAACATGCACAACCTCAAAGTCTTTGTTACACCATTTCCCATGTTTTCCAGATGTTTGTTGAGTGAAAAAATAGTATTCATATTAATTTGTCGCTAATACTTATCCACATTTCATTCCTGTATCCCAATATTGGTTGAACTATTTAAATTCTTTTCAATTTCAGCTCTCTCTCATATGATATTTATTTCCATTCAGCTTCAGCTGCTGACCTATTCTGCTTCTATCCTTATTCCTTTAGTCTCTTTCCACTGCACTTAATCATGGTTATTAACCTCAGATCTGAAGAACCAAGCATTTACCCCAAACTTTTCTGCATTCCCCTTTCAACTTTAACCTCCTTCAAAGACTCATTAAAAAATAGATTCTTCCCACCTTTTACCAAGTTCATGTCTGTCTTTCATGTCTGCCTTTCCTAGGACTTCCACAGGTTCTTCCAATAGTAGTAATATTTCTACCCAAGCAGAGGTAGGATCATCCTTTTTTCAGGTTTTAAGGAGACCTATGGACATGCATCAGCAATATTGCTGGGCAATCGTACACAACAGATTCCTGTGGGTTCATATTTCTGCTGTAATGAAGGTCAACAGCGGAACCCTCCAGCACAATGTTGTATTATAATTTATTTATGACTGTATTCCCTTCTTCTTGTTTCAAATCAGCTCTTGTATTTCCTGTGCTAGGGGGTTCCTGAATGGGGGCAGCCTGCAGAAGAAGGACCTCAGAACTGCTGAGGTCATTGGAGTTAGAGCAGATACTTCTGGCAGTTCAAACAAGGCAGTAATGTTCATGTTGTTTTTATTTAGGTTTGTTCTGTTTTTAAGTATTATTGTCAAAGTAACTCAGGATGTTAAAAACAGTAATTGACATTGTGTTTTCTTTTTAATGTAGAGCATTTGTACGCAGCCACAAAGGTGTCAAAGATCTTTGTTTAAGAAGTACACACAGTACATTTCTAGGCCAGAGCAAGACCTAAAGCTAATGACACATTATTTTTCAGCAGCTTGTGCGAACTTTTGCCTTGGCAATTAGCATCACAAAAGACAATATCGCTTACTAGACATGGTAAATAAAGTGTGTGTTGACCCAAACCTGCAATGCATTAAGAGAGTGATGCTATTTTCCTATCTTTGAAGTGTCTTCATAAATAATGCTCTGGTTTGTGCTTAACCCCCACCTCAAACAGCCCAACTGAAGTCAAACTTACGCTTACTGCTTGTTCAACTATTTAGTAGTTTGCGAAAGGAGACCAGCACATCTCTACAGGAAGATGTTTTAGCAATGCTTTCTATCCTGTGCTGATATACATAACCTTTAGATCACAAATAGTAAGATAAAATAAGCTTTTTATGATGGACGTTTCTATAAGGTACTGAGGATTACAGATTGCAATAATTGTTTTCTGGTTATTTAGTAGAATGAGCATATAAAACAGGATAAGTAAGAGCAAATGATGTCGAAAAAGGCCTGGTCCTGAAAAAATAAATTAGTTAAAATTATTGGACACAAAGCATAAATGGCCAAGAAACTAACTGGAAATGCATGGTCTTGAGTATGAAATCATATAGTCATGGAACAGTTTCGTTTGGAAGGGACCCTCAATACTCATCTAGTGCCACCCCTGCCATGAGCAGGGACATCTTCACCAGCTCAGGTTGCTCAGAGCCCCATCCAGCCTGGCCTGGGATGTCTCCAGGGATGGGGCATCCACCACCTCTCTGGCCAACCTGGGACAGGGTTTCACCACCTTCATTGTAAACAATTTCTTCCTTATATCTAGTCTGAGCACCATTACTGAAAGATTTACTGCAGCTCATGTATCCAGCTCCACAAGAACATAAACATATCTGCTGGACATTTCTATATCCAGTAGATACATCCAGTAGTTGCATCCAATACCTGCATTGACTCACATATCTCAAACGTATACAGATTTTTGGTTATGAAATACTGTCGGCTGTACAAGGATGTTCCTTTCCTTAAGTTGCATGAAAGAAAAAGCATTAAGTCTCCAGTTAGAACATGAAGGCACTTAAAAAGAAATTCCTAAGTTCTTCTAAAAGTACCTCTACTTAATGGCATCTTGACACATGGTGTATTGAATGAATTATCTATAGCACTCTATATCTATTCACTCTAGATTTGTTTGATCAATGCGGATGAAGTGCAGCATTATATAAAAGGCAATGCGGCTGTCAATAGTGATGTATTTAGTAAAGGAAAGTCAATAAAGATATGTGAAATGTTACTGACTGATATATATTTTACTAGAATCTTTAGGTGTTTGATCTGCAGTTTACACACAGGCAAAGTATATATCAAAAAGGTGGTCCTGGGGGCAAGGTGTCGAGCTGGGACTCAAGGAGATCTCACTTTAGCTTCTGTTTTTTCTGCGGTATTCTTTGTGTGTGCATCTGTCTTTGTACTGGTCATTCAGACTTTCGTCCACAGAGATACCTTTTATGTATCAGACTCACAGAGCTGTATAACCATTACCATAATAAAAATATTGGAAATTACATTCCAGAAATGGTATGTGGTTCATCTCAATTTTTTCACTTTTGTTTCTTTACTGTACAGTACATTGAGCATTTCAGATTACTGGGATGTATTTTTTTCCAGCTATTTAATTTTATTTCTCAATATTTGCTTTTAAGAGTAGTTTGAAGAGCTTTCTGTGGAACTTTATTTAGACAGAATCAACAGCAAAAAAAGTACATGAGGTTGCTGTTGAATTAATTAATGATGTTAAAAATGCAAATAGAGATAGGTGCTGTGGATTATCTGTTGGAACTATTTACAAAAACTTGTAACTAAACTGAAGTACAAGCACCTAACCCTGCATTCAACAAAGGAAACCTGAGTGTCATGCCATGTGTTTGCAAATTTTCTACGGAAAGAGGGTAACATTGTTGTTGTCATTTACGGAATAGATTATATTACTTTCTTAGTATTTGCTGAGGTGGCTCTTAGAGAAGCTGCTTCATCTAATCTTCCAGTAAGTCTGATGGAATAGATACATCTACCCTTAAACTCAGTGTAGTGATAGGATGAGGGGTAATTGTATTGCACTAAAAGAGAGTAGATTTAGATTAGATAGTAGGAACAAATTATTTACTATGAGTGTGGTGAAGCACTGGAACAGGCTGCCCAGAGAAACTGTGGATGCCCCATCCCTGGAAATGTTCAGGGCCAGGTTGGATGGGGCTTTGAGCAACCTGGTCTAGTGGAAGGGCTGGTACTAGATGATCTTTAAAGGTTCCTTCCAACCCAAACCATTCTATGATTCTATAGTTCTGTGATTTTACCTGCTTGAAAGCATACCAAAACTAGTGGAAGCTCATTGGTAATGTAAACATTTGTCTACTAAACCATGAACATCTATTCAACTTCCATGCAGAACTGAAGAAATGCACCTGCCATGCTCAGTGTTAGAGAATTTCATCTTACGCTGGCTTTAGCGAAATGTCAGATATTCTAGCTGTATTCGGGATCTTCAGCTCAACACAGTTAAATATACATTTGACATGGTACCCATTAATCTTACAAAGCACAGTCTTGAGTTACTCAGTCTTGTGACATAATGGATTCCTTTCCTACACCTTGGATGAGCAATCAAACGGAGATTGACTCTCTTCATTTAGTCAAATAGATTTATCTAAGCCATGTTTCAAATGACTAGGTTAACTATGGCAATGTGAGGTTTTTTATGTCTGAAGAAAAATCCATTTAATAGAACTGCTCCTTTCATTTTAGAGTGAGAATTACTATCAAAACACTGGACTCCTTCCTCTGTAGTTTTTTGTTATAATGATCCGGACAGTCTTATCTGCCTGTACAGCAATTTAAGGTGTTAATACTCCTGTGACATGTCTGCAATAAAGTATGTTCCTGCACAGAAGAGACAAAGAGACTCCCCACATGAGGCCATTTATGTACTATGGTATGTGTAGTGATGAGGACAGTGAACAAGTGTCCTTTAGTTATTATGTCACAGAAATGATTTTCATGAAGGATTAATTCATTAAAAACAACAAAAGGCCATTTTCTTTTCTCACTCATAATTAATTATGGGAGGACAAAGGTTCTGTGCAATAGAGAAGTGTAATTAGCTTGCAGCAGGGAATTTAACCACTCCATTGCACCACGGAGATGATAAAGACAGAAAGTCTCCAGCCTATGTGTATTCTGGAGCCCTCTGCTGAACTGAAGGAAAACCTCTAAACCCTTTGTCAAGACCCTATTATGAAAACAGACAACTAAATGGCATTTTATCACAGGAAAAATCTTGAGGGCAAGAAAAAGAAAACGCCTTGAGATTCCTCCTGAGCCTTTCACAGGAGAGTAGGAAAATATGTATTTATTAATTCAAGATGAGTCTAATATGTTTTATTTCAGACTATAGGTGAATTTTGATTTGGAACATGATCAGTGCAGATATTCTGCATTGCATAAAATACATCTATTATAATATTACCTAATGCAACAGTGTTTACTTTTCCTAAGCTTACAACTTTTCCTTGAATTGAGCATTCCAAGCACAAAATACTAAAACACCTTTGATTATTTTTTTTTCATAATGTTAAAAAGAAGTAAAACAATCTGTTTCTTATCCAGCATTACAGAATGATCTCAGAACAGTAAACAAAGTACTCAACTGAGAGTTAGGAATTACCTGAGCTCTGACCCCTGCAGTTGTTGAAACCTTGGTTTGTATGGAAAGTAGATCCCCATGCTAAGTTCTCACCTTTGTGAGGACTTCTAGTTCATCTTCTAGTTTAGTGCCACAGAAGCACATTGCCTGACAGGTGGTAGACACAGTAACACTTTTAAAGGACTGTTCAGTTGTGAAAATGGGACTTCAGGGCTGTGTAGAAAGTCAGAAGGTAGGAAGTGATGAAAATTTTTGTATCCCATTCCCTATGATTTTTTTTCTTGCCTTTCTAGATCTTGGAACCCTAAAGAAGACTTCCAGTGGGGTCTCTGGGAGGAAGGTGGTTAGTAGTTTATCATATCCACATGGGCTGGGGAAAATGCAGAAGGAAACAGTCATTCCATGACCACCTAGAACAATGGCTCCTGAAGCAAGAAGCAACAGATAATTACCTATTCTGACAAAGAATATGACTCTAAATGAATTCATAACATCTGAGTATTAGTACCCAAGAATTAACCCCCAAAAAGGAGTACCTGCAGCTTAGCGGAGTCCTTGTTTTTCCTGACTGAGTAAAGCTCATATTTCTGTAACTTCCAGCATGTTCCACACATCCATGAGAAAGACCAGTTCTGTATTGGGTATGGTAACATTGGAATATCTTGATTCCAAGTAGAAAGTCGTCAGAAACTCCAGAGAACTCCAAAACCAGAGTGAAGGTAGTGTTTCCTGATATGTCAATTTGTATTAGTATTTTGGTGGAGTATAAGTCAAATATAAGGAGTCAAAAGTCTCATTCACAGTCTCTAAGATGGAAACTACCACCATAATACCATATTCTAAAACAGGACAAATAATATTATTTTGTAATATTTTATTCATCATTGGGATAATGTTATTACTAGTAGGATATAAAGTGTCAAATGACACTTTGTTTTCTTCAAATCTTACAAAATTAAGTTGATAAAGAACAAACTGAATACATAGTTTATGCTTCCAGTGAAGAAGAGTTCCAGTGACATTATCATAAGCCTAGAAACATACGAAATCATTGTTGCTTCAGATGTGCACCTACATCATCTTAAGGTTTTCTTTTAAAATCTTCTTTTAATATACTGACAAGATCTAAACCAACTTGGTTGATAAAATGTGATAGACTCATGTTTTCTGGAAGCCTGTTTGATCTGTTGTAGTCAAGTAAGGTGTAACAATATCTTAAAGACATATGAAGGACTTAATCTAAAGGCAGTTCTAAAATTATGCTAAAAGTGTTTCCTGCTACTCCGAAGCAGCAGCTTTTCAGGAAAGTACAATCAACAGAGTGGTGTCACAACAGAAAACTATTTATCAATGGAATATAACAAAATCTCCTTACTGCAGTTCCCCTACTATGCAGGTCATTATACAGCACCAGTACATTAGAAGTACAGTGGTTTACATCCAGGGATGATTTGGCCCACATAATCAAATGAAATTGTAATGTTAGCAACTGAAATGTAATAACAGTGCTGAAAATCAAGAAAACTGAAAAGTATTCATTTAAATCTAAACGTTGTCTTGGGAATTAACAAGATAATGTGCTTCTTTTTTTTTTTTTAGTAGCAGCAGCTTATATGCTCTGTGATGAGCAATAAATAGATGGTTTGGATGACAACTGAGGCTTAGTTAATAGTATCTCAGTTAATGACATGTGATTTGAAAGAAAAACATGCTTTGAACATGAATGACTATGGAGGTATCCTCACAGATGCAATGAGTGGCCAAAAAGGTAGCTTTGTCTTTGATCACATAATTCCTTTCTGCAAAACACAACCCTTTTCTTATTTACATTTGAGATCTAATTCAGATGGTTTGGGTTAAAAAATAACAGAGACTAATAAAAAGCCATATCAGGGGATTTCACTACTCCAGCAATATAATTTTCTTTTGTCAAGACCTGTCATGTTGCTTCATAAGGCCCTGTGATAAAGAAGAAAAACAAACAAACACACAAACAAACAAAAAACAAACAAACAAAAAAACCAACCAAACAAACAAAAAAAAAAACCAAACACAAAAAACCCCACAATAATCCATATGTTGATCCCAATACAATGAGATATGTGTTCTTTTCTTCAAAGAATGTACACCAATCTCTAAAGTTTGTTGTTCCACACTATCCTGTTCTAAGGTAAACCTCAAATGTAAGATACCACCAGAATGAGGTACTAAATCAGTGGTGCCTTTTCCACTAGCTCTAGGGATCAGGAATCGTGGAGTCCAAAAAGAAAAAAAGAAAGAGAATGACTACCTAGTAAAATATACCTTATTGTAATACTCATAGACAACTCCTTTCAGTCTGATTCATCATGAAGCATTCAGTCACAAAACAGAGAACATAATATTGTTGACCACAAGTCTGATATGGTTTTCTGCTACAGCATATACTGAAAGAAAATTTTAGGATTTGATTGCTTTTTCTTCAAATTGGACAGTTCACTGATAAGAAGTACAATGTGTATATATATATATATATTTAATGGCTGGAAAGACTTTTAAAGAGGGATTCAGATTTTCAGGAAGATGGGTTGCCTCTCGAAGTTTCTCTCTTTCACCATTGATTGAACAGTTTGCAAAATCTCCATTCTTGGAGATACTGAGAATTTGACTGGACAAAGCCCTGATCAACAGAATCTAATTTCAAACTGAGATCCAACTTTGAAAGAAGACCTATTCTGATTGCCTTTGGAGACACTTTGACCAGATCACCTCCAGGGGTCCCTTCCAGTTTAAATTTGGATACTATTTTCCTTTCTTTGGCACTTTTGTGGGGACATAAGGACAGGCAGGGTGAACCTGAGGTTCTGAGTGAAACATATAGCCCAGAAACTTAAAACTGCAGGAAAAAAAGAATACAATTTTTTTTTTTTTCCTTAATAGGCAATACTTTATTACTGTCACATAACTGTAGTTATCGGGGAAAAGTATTTCAATCATACAGTAAAGTGCTCTTAGCATCACAATAGGACATATGGTCAGAGAGATCACATACTACCTTTCCTTGCAATGGTAATGAGAACTCTTTTTCAGAGAACACTATTGTCTACATAAATTATTCATCAGCAGAATAGGCTCTGTATAGATTTCTTAAAAGGAATATTTCATTAATATGACAAATTACGTCTTTAGTCATGAAATGCTTAGTTACCTCCATGAATTTAGTTGGGAAAGACACATCATCTAATCTTTCACACTGTGGCAGTGTATTCAGTAGAACTATTTAAAAACCCCTGAATCCAAGCATCCTGGGGTCCAACGATATATGGTCCAAGCATTAATTTAGTAAATTTTAGGTTACTACTAGTTTTACTGCCATATAACAAGTACTCATAAATGTCTGCTGATTTGACTTAATTTTTTTTTTTTTTTTTTCATCCAAATGGACTTCCTCTGATGCTTAAATCAGCACTTAGGGATCATTGATTGTATTTAACACTTTGATACTAACTTGAGATGAAAAATGACAATTAGTTTTTTAAAACTCTCAAATTACTGCCTTACATGCAACTATTATTTCCCAGCCCACTTTAAACATGAGGAGTTATGATAATGCCCTGATTTTCTCAGTGATCTGCTTGTAGTGCCAGCTGCAGATGGAACAGTGACATTCCTAGAACCCCGATGACTCTAATCCATCAGAAAACAAATGTTATATTTTTTATTATTTTTTATTGATTAGTATATTTTAAATTATATCTAGTTCAAATATACAGAAACCAACACAGTTACACCAATTTTCCACATGTGTATTCTCAATTCCTCCAAATGTGAAGGAAACTCCATTAACTGAAAACACCGATTTTTTTGAGATTTAAGCCGATACATTTTGTGCATGCTTAGACTGTACATTAGCATATAAGTTGGTTTCAATGACTTAATTAAAAAAAGGTAACTCTGCACAGGGCTGTATTCAGCCTGAATGTAGATCTGTGCTCATCTCCTCAATTTATGTCAGTGCAGCAGTATACTGACAGTTTTCTAAAGTTCAATCAACCAGTGCTTCCCAGGGTTTTGCAGATGTTAGATGAAACACGGAATATTAATGGAAAGAGCTTTTTCTGCTACTCCTAAATTAAGTTTCATTTGCTTTTTTAAAGGCGTTTTAAGAGTGTTTTGTACATTCTGATTTAAGGAGCACTCAGTGCTCAAGCATCTTTATCATGCAGTTTTTTTGTGAAAAGGTTTGCTGCTTCTGATTCAGTGCAGCATTGTTCACTTCAATCTGAAACACTGCTAATTTAAATATTTTAACCATGAGATGCAGGTGAAGGTGTACCGTTAATTACAAAATCCCATTGTTGTTTCCTTTGAAAAGGTTCTATAATAGAAAAGAAGATGAAAGGCAGTGCAGCTGGCAGTGAAATAGCACAAAAACACTGCTTTCCTTCTTCAAAGGCCTTGTTTACAAAATGTAAGGTCACTTTGGTTGGAATTGAAAATACAAGCACAATAAGGTAGCTCCAAGGAATCACTCTGAAGGCAAACTAAACTCCAATTAAATAGCTTTTATTTTCTTTTTTTTCATTTTTTTCTTTTTTTTTTTTTTTCCTCCACTGAAATAAGAGCAATTGGAAAACTTGCTGAACAAAACTAAACTTCACATCCACTTTCAAGGTGTTTTCCAATTTCAAGGTGTTTTATGTAGATACATACACAATGAATTACATTTATCAGGTAGGAAAAAAGTAGTGACAAGGCTTCTTAATAAGAGTTTTGCTTCACATACTTGCTTCAAATCTGATGGCACAGTAACTTGAAAGCCTTCAGAATTGTTTGCCTGTATCATGTAAACTCTAAAAGAATATCAGTATTCTGATTGTACAGTGAGTTAAATTATCTGTTAGAGCTGAACACTCACCAAATAATCAACCTACTTCTTGTTTTGATTGGCCATACCAGCAGATTAAGCTACTAATATAGAAAAAGACAGATGTCAATCACCACAACACCTCAGCAATCTGCTAATGACTAAGCTTATGCACTTTAATAATCCTGCTTATTTTAACGGTAAAGGGTGGAAAAGCTGAAAGAAAAACTGATTAGAGCAATGAATTGCTTATTTTAAAAGATGTGATTTTAGCATAAATCTATTTCTTAAATCATCTTGTGCTTGATTGCATATCATTTTTGTTACCAGCATCGTATTAGTAGTAATTCTACTAAAAAAAAAAAAAAAAAAAAAAGCAACCCAAAACCAAAAAACAAAAAAAAAAAAAAAACAAAAAAAAACCCCAAAAACAAAAAACAACAAAGCAAAAAAAAAAACCCCAAACACAAAAATCCACACAGCAAAAGTAACAAAATAAAACAGATAAAAACCAACTGAAACGGATCTTGTTTGAAATATAGATCTAACTCAGCTGTTTAAGAATGCATAGTTCTGTCTTCTCTACCTGCTATGATCTGTAAAGAAAAGAGAAGCAATGGGGCAAATTGGTGCTCGGAATAAGTGATTTAGTACCAAAAGAGCAAATGTGCTCTTAGCAGAGTGATTACTCTGGGTTCTACTCAGGTATCTACACTGCTTATACATGTGATCACAGAATCGCAGAATGGTTGGGTTGGAAGGGACCTCTGGAGATCATCCAGTCCAACCCAGCTGCTAAAGCAGGGTCATCAGAGCAGATCACACAGGAAGGTGTCCAGGTGGGTTTGAATGTCTGCAGAGAAGGAGACTCCACAACCTCTCTGGACAGCCTGGTCCAGGGCTCTGGCACCTCAAAGTAAAGAAGTTTCTCCTCATGTTTAGACAGAACCTCCTGTGCTTCAGTCTGTGCCTGTTGCCCCTCATTCATGTGATGGGTACATCAAAAAGGCAATTTCAAGGCACTGTGGTTTGTTTTTTTGTTGTTGTTGTTGTTTTTTGTTTTGATTTGGTTTGTTTTGGTTTGGGTTTTTTTGGGGTCATTGGTTGGATATTTATTTATTTATTTATTTATTTATTTATTTATTTATTTATTTTCAGGTAAAGTATAGCAGCTAGGATATCGGAAACAGTGAAGCCATTAACTCAATGCTTCCATAACGCAGAGTTGCAGCAATAGCAAGCCATTAGTCACCTCCTTCTGTACATTTCACAGACATTTCCTGCAGTACCGCAGATGCTCAGATGTCAATATATCACCACATGGCACGTGAGTGTTTAGACATATGTGTATTGGTATTATCCAGGGCTCTGTGGTCAGTTGGTAGGAAATATTGCCTGACAGAGGGAGGCTTGAACCTCACTGAAGCACAGGGGTCTGAAGTGAGGGCTGCGTATGGGTTATCTCTATCTGCTCTCCAGAGAACCGAGTCCTCTTCTGACGATGTGTATGTGCTGAATGATCTAGCCTTGTTGGCTAGCCTGGCGGTTCTTCACCTCTGATCTAATGATTACTTCTGTGAAATTATTTCCAAGCCAAAACCATAAATTATGCTAAGAAGGCAGATCAGAACACTGGACTCCTGCTCACAGCTGAGTGGTTTAATAATTTCATAATGTGGCCTCGTTCTGCTTGAATAAAAATTCAGAGGAGATTCATTGACATATTCTTTTGATTCATGGTTCTGAATTGCACTCCAGCCTCTTTTTACGTGGTAGGATCACTCTACATGAGTAATTTATATGGAGTATCTATCTCTCTGTTTAGGTAATCTTAAATATTTATATGGCTCCAACTAATTGTACTCAGAAAGGTAATAAACCAGACCCGAATGAATTGCTTACATACTTCTAAACACAAATTTTCCCTAGCTCAGGGGATCTGAGTCCTAGGTAAGTGCCTAAAATGTCCCTAAAAATGTGAGTCTTATGACTCACCTCCCTGAGGTCGTACAGGAATGCACATCAAAGTAGGGAATTGCACACAATGGAGCCACATAAGTAAGTGTTCTTAATGATATTTTTTCCCTCATGCCCAAACTTTTGCAATTAAGAGAGGGAAAAAACACAGAGAGGTCACTTTAGTTGAGTGCATTAACCCCACTGTTTAGTTTTTTCTCCTTAGTGAGGCAGCTGGAGTAGGAAACTTCTTGTCTTGCACCAGGTGTTAGGTAAGGAGAGTCGGAATTTTTTTATAGGTCCTAGTTTTCATTTCTCTAGACTCAAGACACCCATCTACAGTCATATTCCTATTCTACAGTCCCATCATGCAAGAATAGGGTCATTTTGAGTATTCTAACGTTATAAACACTGTCTCATCAACTCACAAATATATTACCCCTCTATTATTAAAGCTTTTGTTTGAAGAACATTTCAACAATAGGACATATTTATCAAATTATATACACCTAACCTACATGTAAACGTATATAAATATATATGTGTGTGTATACTCTTTCTACGCAGAAGGCAAAATTTAATATATTTGCAAGATTCATCAGAGTTCTTTAAAATGCTCTGGAAACAGGAACATTCTTTTTTTTTTTTTTTGCTTTGTCATGGTCTAACACAGAAGCAAAAAGATTTTATTTTTCTTGTGGGAGCAAGAAGCTCCACATTCACTGCATGCCTCACAGAGAATAAGCCAATTCCCTGTCAGATGACTGTAAATATCAGATTCTGGCAGAGAATTTAGCATGCAGGAAGACACAAATTTCTTTCGAAACTCCTTTTACACAGAAAGACAGGGTTGTAGGGAAGTCAAAATAACAACAGCGTATTATCAGGAAGTGGGAAGAGCTAAGTTTGAATGGAAAGATCTGACAAGCATAAGATTAGACTGGCAACACATTTCCCAAGATAACAGAATTGTCAAACCTGGAAAGGCAATTTCAAGGCATCAGGGTTTTTTTTGTTGTTTGTTTGTTTGTGTTTGTTTTTTGTTTTCACCCGAGGTGAAGGGTAGCAACTAGGAGTTTGGAAGCAGTGATGCCATTAGCTCTAACTTTCTTCAAGGCAGCAATAGCAACTAATTAGTCCCCTCATTCTGTACATTTTACCAACTTTCCCCATAGCACCACAGATGCTTGGCTGTTCATATATCACCAAATTCCTCACGAGTATTTAGACAGATGTTTATTGGTACTGAATCTCCCAGACATTGCCTGAAGCCCCAGTTGCCACCAGGTCACTCCACAGCTTGATTCTGTCTAATTACTCGCTTCCCTCCCAGATCAGGACGATCTGCAGACTTGCTGGCAATTGAATTGACATAGGAGGAACATTCCTGACAAAGAACAGCAGGAAAGAAAGCTGCCTTAAGGAGTCAAGTTGGTCTAAATGTCACCGAGGAACTCCAAGAAGCCCCAGTTTATCTCAACAACCTTATTTTTTTGCTAAGATCATTTCCTTTTGAATGGTGATAAACTAAACATCAGTGACCACAGCCAAAAATCCTGGCAGAGGGTAACTTCCAGTTATTGCCAGCTGCACAGCCTGGTTCACACCTGCACTGTGTTCATCTTGCCTAGTGAGTCAGTGATGTTTTCTGCTATAAAAAATGAAATGAGGTGAGAATCAGAGAGCCCTCTGACATTTGAGATTGTGTTATGCTGCTCTGTCTCTTAATTACTAGTTAAGCAGTAGCTGATTAATGTCATGATATCTGAAGCTTAATAGAGATAAAGCAAATGTTATACATAAAGTGAAAAAGCAGCAAAAGCTTAAAAATGCACTAAATCTTCTTTGCTACCAATAAGTAACCCCAACTCCTGTGTGATCATTAAGTGTCCCTAAGGATTTCAACACTAATTTGTTTGACTTTTAGTTAAAATTAGGCAATCAATTTCTTCCCCTAGGTGGTTGCTTAAGGCCACTTTCATTGTACATCCAATTTGTTCAACTTCTGTGAAGAGAACTTTAGCATATTAACACGAGTTAGATTGTGGGCATGTTAGACTTGGAAATTACAGTTCTGGTTCTTTCCTTATTTACTCTGAATTTAACTCTTTCAGATGGACATATTAGTGTTTCATGTTTGCATATGTTTATTTGTTCTTTGCAACATGAAATATCAGTTATTTGGCTTAAAGCAAGAGTATGTGAGTTGAATAATCTGGCTTTCTCTCAGAAAAGCATATTAGTTGATGGCAATTTTTAACTCTACAAGCTACAAATATTTAGAGTATCTTCCCTTACAACATCTCAGAAACTATTACCAAATGTCTGCAACCATAATTCCTTCCATTTGAATAATACGTTCTAAACAAATTCAGATTCCTCATACTTTTTTGAACACTCCTACCTGGAAAGTTGGAATTCTTCCACTGACCTCAATATTTCTACCTATTTGTATGTTCTCTCAAACACTTAGTGGGAGAACACAGACATACATAACCAGTTAGAGTAGATAACTTTAATTCCTTGAACAGTCAAATTCAGATTAGTTTCCAGGAATGCTTTCACTGAAGGTAGTAAAAATATTGACTGTGAGAAGAATTCAGGGTCAAACTCTAATGCTATTTAGCTGACATTCATTCCTCTCATTTCTAAGTTCACATTAAGTAATTAACTGCTTAAATAATTGCTTGATTTGAATACTTTTAAATATTAATCAATTCAGTCATTTTCAAGAAATATAGTTCTCAAAATTAGATTCAAACATGACACTAAAGCAATTTATTAAGTAATTAAAATTAATCTTAGATCTGACAAATTATGCACTTTAAATAATTCAATTAAAATGTGATTACTGCCTTAGCCTAAAATTTTAAACTACTGTAGACATTCTGCCATTAAGTAATAAATAAATAACCCCCAAAAGGATGACCATAAATGTTTAGTTTCTTTCTTCCTTTCACGAATGGTGCTAAGAGTTTGAGGATTTACTTTTTTACCATGGGTTTCACTTCTTTGAGACAGCAGGATTTTCTGCTGATTAACAACAGGCAAAGCAAACAGCATTTCAAATGGGAAATAGTGAGATGCTCCAACAACTTCTTTGCTCCAGCCTGTTGCTCCCCTAATGAGACATGTTGTATTGTGGATCACAAAATGGACTGGTACCCAAACCACTGATTCCATGGACTGGAGCCTCAGAAAAATGAGCAAAACTAACAGACCACAAGGGATAAGGATAAAATTCCACATATCTTTGTTTATCACTAATCACTATTGAAATGAGCCACACTTGGTTTGTGTGAGTTACAGATGAGGGAAGCAGTCGTGGGGCTGCTTGTAGGAGACAGGCAAGATTCGCAGTAAGCACTTTCTGCAACATCTCCGCTCCTGGCTGTACTGCTGGGAGGTTAATGATCTGGAGTTTGCTTCCTCAGCTGCTGGCTGAACTGATTACGGCTGAGATACACAAACAGGTAGATTTGACTGGAGAGAGATTTTCCTAACAGCTGCTACGCGTGTGAATACACTGGGTGGGATTCAGCTCACTGAACTTCACGCATTGTGAATAAAATTTCTGTAAAATTATTGTATGGGTTTTCACTGGTAAAAGGAGCTGGACAAGGGCACCTGGGGCATCTTTTGTCCCATCTTGAAATAGAGAAAGTACAGGTACAGCCATGATGGCAAACAACACAGATCTCTAGTTTGCTCCCTGGTTGTGCAGTGTGTTTAATACTGTACTCCTGGATTATTTTTTTAGTAAAGTAACTCATTTTACCTTTTTACCTAAGAAGCAGCCTGGGTATGGTTCTACAGAGAGTCTTCCATGAGCCTTACGCTCTAGAGGTAGCTAAAGCCAAGTTTGCTTTGTGTTTCGTGCATTCAACCGATTCCTCAAAACTTGTCCAGCAGTCCATGCACAAGTCTGCCAAGTTAGAATGTTCTCTAGGGCATGTAACACAAGCCTGAGCACCAGGCTGTAAAAACACCACTCTTGCAGACTAAGAAATAGCCTTCCTTCTCTTTCAGGCACATGCGTGTTTTGGGGTGGAGGGTTTAGAGCTACAAGGGAGACTCAGATATTGCCAGTCTGTTAGATAATTCTACATAGTGTAAATATCAGGGTCTTTACAACACTCGGCCTGGGAGTCAGGAATGACCTCAACTGGGCAATGGGCATAGACTCACAGAGAAAAGTGAAATTCTTTCCCTGAAAAGAGCCCAGAAAACTAAGTTAGGTTAGTTGCCCAACCTCTACATAATCTAGTTAAATCTGTATATCCTACCTCAGCGTCCAGAGGAAACTTGATAATAAACCTCAGATTTTTCCCTCCCTCTAAATTATTCCACAAAGGACAACAAAATACCTCTCTACAAATATTGTCAGCTGGGTCACATAGCATGCAAGTCAGGAATCATTTGGCATAAAATTGTCTAACAATGATCTGCTGTATTTCTTGTCTGACCAGCAACTGCCCAAAACTGCACAAAATGAAGTGCTACAAAAAGTAAAGTGCAGTTCAATTTGTATTTTAAGCTGCAGCTCTATAAGTAAACCAGTTCTTTAGATTTTGAAATAGACAATATAAACTTTGTTCATGTATATGTATATGTGAATACAAGTGTAGTCTAAATTCTACATGTATAGTTGCCTGCATGTGTATGCATATACACATATGCACAAAAATACATCTATATAGATCTAAATAATTTATTTTTCCCACAGGAACTCTGCAGATTCCATAAATTCTTGGGTGACCTCATGACTACCACTGGTGTCTACTTTCTGTCTATCTTGAATAAGAGTAAAGAAACAGATATTGTTCTTACTCTACTGTAAAATTCTATGGGAAATGACAAGAAATTATGAGAAACATGCAGGTGTCTATATTGAAATTCTGACCCATTGCAGCATTAGCGATATCAGAGCAAGCCCACTATACTAGTCAAAATATACTAAGCCATTGCTGGGTATACCTGCATAAGGGGAAAAAAAGCACTTTGGTGGAGATCTCTGAGATACCTCTGATCATGCTTAAATATTTCTATGAGTTTGTAGTTCTATCTTAGACCCCAGAAACAAAATACTAAGATAGGGTGGTACAGAACTAACTAATAGAATAATCTCCCCCTCTAAGCAGAGATAGTGAGTTCAGATGCAACTATACCAACACAACCATAAATGCTGTTGGTTCCACACCTACACCAAACTTAAGGTAAATCCCAAGTACGACAGATATATTTCTGGTAATGTCAGGGTGTTGGTGGAGCTTATTTCCATTGAAATAAGAATTAGACTCAAAGCATTTCTATTATTCAAAGTAGATGATTCCCACCAAATTTCCTGCACTACACTCTGCTTTTAGGTTAAAGATCTCATTGTAGCCATCCTAAAATGTTAATTTTAGTGTGAGACACCAGAGTTTCACCTGGAGCTCAAATAGTTTTTTGTATTTACTTCCGAAACTTTATTTTAAGTTTGGAAAGGTAGCAATAAATAAAAACTTCTAGAGCATATATTAGGAACATCATTCTATGAAACTATTTACATAAAATTAGCAACTCTGAATTCAGCCCAACCTTAGATTCAACTTATTAATGATAGAAGAATGATGTGGTATCCAAGCTATGATGCTGGAATAGTTGCAGCAGCATAATTGTGGTATCAGTGAAGCATGAATGCTGACTAATTATCATAATTGAAGCTCTTACAATTATACTGTCATTTTATTTATATTAACACATGTGGTTGAGGTATCAAGGTATCCAGGATCTATAGGCTAAATCAAAATTTACTTCTCTGCGTTCACTTCAAGAAGCCATGTACTTTGCCACATACTTGAGATTTAACTGTGATTAGTGAGTATTTTGCGCAGATAGGAAGAATTCTGCAGGAATGGTGACAACAACATTTTGAAATTTAGCAAGATCCTCATTCTCTGAGATATGTCATGACAATAAGTCCAGAAGATGCTTTCCTACCCCTTTGGTTTACTTAGACCACAAATATAACCTTTTTGCCAGCACCTTGTAGAAATACAAAATCATAGAAAACTTCCAGTAGCAACTACTGGTAAACCTTATTATTACCTTAACACTCATTACTATGGAATGAGTATGTTATCCAGAGCCCTAGTTAAGTGCTGTCCTCTGAAAAAAAAACACAATCAGAGAAACCATTAACTTAATGTTTATCTGATCATTTGTAGACAGGTGCTTTTGCTTTTAATGAGGTAACAGCAGTTATGCATAGGTCACAAATTAAAAAGGGAAAGCTGACTTTCAGGGGATGTTTCTAGATTTTTTTATTGAGGAGCTATGACCTTTTCTAGGCTGACTATAGAATACAGGTGTGCTAATGAATATCATCCCACTGTTTTCTTGTTCTCTAGTTATCCTTTTCTCTGTGGTTCCTTGTTGCCTTTTCCTGTTGGCTATGAAACAGATAATAGCTCTTCATCATTAGTTTTATACAAAGCTGAGCACATAGTATCTCTGATCCCTGACCACAGTCCCTAGGTAGTACCACCACAAAACACTCCAGAAGATGAAAGCGTTCATATTTTCAATATATCCTGTTTCATCTTCAAAAAAAAAAAAGCCTGTGCACCTTTGGAAACCCAGTCTTAATAAGGGCATAGTGCTTGTTGCTCATCATAGTTATCTGAGTCAAAGCATAACACAGTTAATGAGAGTTAGTGGGGATCACAAGATGCCTACTAATTGGATTAATAGTGGTAAATTGACTGTATTCTTGAGCTCTAACTTCAGGCAAGCTGAGGTTGTCTTCGTTGTTACATCATTTTTCAGGATGGTGGAATTTGTTTTCTGGTGTTGTGAGAGTTATAAATTGTTTCTGGAAATACAGAACAAGAGTCTATGCAGACTGAAGAGTTGCAACAGCAGAGGGAGGAGCAAGATAAGGCCAGAAAAAAAGAGGTTCCTGCAAGAAAATACATCTCAAAATCCCAATCAAAACTTAGGAACTCTTAATTAAATTAAGGAAAGAGAAGAATGTCAAAAAAGAATGCCAAATGTAAGTGCTATGATCTCAGACTGTATTTTACCTTCAGCACGGAAGCAGTACCTAGAAAACAGAATCTTTTTATTTCAGATGCATTTTTCTAAGGTCAGTGTTATGAAGCTGAACCTAATTAAATCCTCTCACTAGAAGCCTGTTGTCTTATCTATACAGTGCTTATTCCAGTTGCTGTATGACTAAAATAACAGTTTGGTTTTTTTTTAAATATATATACCTACCCAATAAGAGGAGGTAACATGAGGATAAGACACAGAGAATGAGAAATTCCTGATTGTATCTCTCTATTTGATTTAAGGCAAAGGTCCTAGAAATTTAAACAATTATTTTAGAAATGCTTTTTCTAAGGTAAGAGGAATATATCCCCAAGATGCTCTTTTACCATATACAATCTAATTTCTGCTTGAGTATACAAAGTATAGGCTGGCTGGATTAATACTTGACAAAAAAAGCTGAAATTTAAGAAGGAAAAATACTAAAAAGTGTCAGAGGTTTTAGGTTTTAAGTGAAGTTGGGGATAGAAAAATATGTAAATAAGGCATAAAAATAAGAAAAAAAATGCCCAAGGTGAAGTGACCTGAAATAACCAAACTGATTCAATGCAGAAGAGTTTAAATGACTATTGCCTGTGTCAAACGGCAGAAAGCAAAGGAATTTTAAAGCTTTTGTAAGGAAAAAAAAAAATATATATATATACACATAGGTTAAACTAAGCTATTTCTTTAACAAAAGGAAGGAAACAGGAACTCTGTGTTTGTTAAAAGAACTAGTACCACATAAATTCAGTGATAGCTAAAGGATGGGAAATAGGCACATTTTCCATTTCTACAGTTTGCAAGTGTCAGAAAACAAACTGTCTCCGTAAGTAGTACCTGTCAGAACAGGATTCATGTACTAGCCCTGAACACAGATTGCAGACTACTTTCTGATATTTTTCTTTCTTCTTTTTGGGGAGGAGATTTTCCTGTTGCTTTTCCAGTTGTGTTTTTGAAGATGTTTTAGCAATTGAATTTGTTAGCTTAAACTATCGCAAAGGCTAAATCCTGAACTTGAATATGCCTTAAAAGTAAATGGTGAGCTTTTTAAGTAAAGCCACTTCAGATTTCAGTCCGTTGATATGACATTCGAAGATTAATATGAGCTTCTTAGTCCATCTAGGAAGCAACTGTATGCACTTACTCACCTACCAATAACTCCTTTTTCAAGAAAAATGTCAGCAAGTGTTATTAAAAGGACATGTAAGAATTTCAAACAAATATTTGTTGAGAAATTTAGGAACAGAATAATGGGACTCTGTAGAATATAAAGTTTATTGGGTGTTATAATACCCCTAAGCATTTATTTATTTTTGCTGGCAAAATACCTTTTAAAAAAAAAAATTCAAATGCCAGGATGGCAGAAAATTCTGCATCACAGGACGATTTGTATCTCCCATGTGTTCCATAATCCTATAACCGGGTCTGCATGATAGAGAGTCCAGGAGTTATGTGTTCTCCCCACAGACCTGCCAGTGGCTAAAATGCAACACAGGAATTCTGGCTCATAGGAAAGAGAGGAACACGAGTTAGTCGAAGTTTCTTGTGATTCCCATTGATTTATCTGGTCAATGCAAACAGGGGCAACTCCTGACTTCCTTGGTTACTTGTTACTGCAGTAGGATGTTACCAAAGTAGTAACCAACAAGCACAATTGAGGACTACACGTAGCACATATTGTACAGGAACACTGCAGAGGAGAAGAAAAGGTGGAAGGGGGACAGTTTTGTGCACAGCACAGTGGGGACCAGGCTCTCAGTAGTAGGAGAATGGCAGCAATGGAGATGGAGCTTGGGATATTGTCCAACCTGTGGTAAAGCTGAGAGTAGCTTGGTGGGTGTGTGGGGAATCCTGAAGGAAGCTTGAGAGAAAGAGGTGCTGATGAGAAAAGATGTGCACCATGAGAAGGTCTGGGGTTACTGTCCGTGAGGTTCTTGAGCACAGGATACAAGGAAGAGTTGGGGATTTAAGAAACTCAGAGAGGTGAGTGAATGGGGGAGAGGGAGGGAGAGAGAATGTGTCTGTTTGAACTTGTAGTTGTTTGAGCTGGAAGTCATCGCTGTACACAGAAGGTCTCTGAAATTCTAATTTTGAAGCTGTTCCAGTTGAGACAGTTGCTTAGACAGTCCTCAAGCATGAATCAAAGATCTAATACTAAACGCTTATTTCTTAACAGTTAATCTCCATTGTATCAGGGTCTATAGACTGATTTAAGGAGAAATAGCCTGTGCCATAGTATTTGAGCAGATTGCATCTTCCAGGAATCAAAGTTTTGATTTCCCAAAAGTCAGGATGGAGCATCATTCATCCCTCAGTATGCCCAATCTTGCAATGTCACCATCTCACTATGTACCAGAATTATCTGGTTAACATCACTCCTAATATCTACTAAAGATTAATGAAGTACATTAGTATACTGAGCATGTTTGTGATAAATTCAATAGATCATGTAGATATTTGTGTGAAAACACCAAGACAAAACCGGAAACCTTAGGGAGAAAATGAGCTTTGTGTATCTCTATCTTGAGACTAGATCTGATTCAAAGATCTAAGACAAAAACTCTAGGCTAAAGACCAGGTGTTTGTATTCTCGTAAAAGCTGTGTACATGTTCTGATTGTGCTGTAGCTGGGTGAATAACAGAGAGACAATCTCATGGCAAGTTCAGATTTCTGTAGGTGTATTCTTTTCTCTTTGTACACCTGTCTCTAAGAACAGTAACTGTTTTATTAATCCTTGCACTGTTGTCATTTTACTTTTGCTTCAAGGATTTCCAGTTCTTGAGTGATTTTTGAATGGCAGTAAGATGTAAATCTAGGAATTCATTAAAAAAAAAAAAAAAAAGAAAAAAAGGAAACCAAAACCGGAACAGTGGTATAGTTTTCAAGTTTGCAAGAAGTCATACCAAACTGGGGAAACTCAGGTAGAAGTCTTTACCACCAATCTATACGACCCACTGAGAAGAGTAGGCGTTTTCCAGTGACAAGTGTTAATGAATTGCTTTTTGGCATGCAGTGTGCACTGTGCCTGAAATTCAGGAGTCTCCATCAAAGTGCAATAAATGGATCCAAACCAGCATACTTAAGTCTTGACCTTGAGTCTGGACAACCTGAATGGTCCATCTGAGTTGAACCACCTTCAGTGGTTCGTGTCACCAGGCTGACCCCAGCCCTTAAGAAGATACTGCAGGAGATCTTTGTTCAATGTGAAAAGATTATTTTATATATATATATATATATATTTAACAAATATACCATTAATACAGAATGTACCAGTCAAGCATTTTGACAAGACAGAGCTTTCTGCACAATAATGAAAGCTTTGGTATCACCATTCCTGCAGGTTACTGTACTTAAAGAGGCAAAGAAAAATAGATAAGCTACTGATTAATATGACAGTAAAAGCAGAAGGTATAACGCTATGTTTTGGAAAACCTTATTTTTCGCCTTAGGAAGAAAAGGACCGAATCTTGTCCTCACACTAATGGAAAGCTCTAAAAGTCCTCTGCTTTGTGTCACTTTCCATTTAAGGATATACCTGAAGCTACTTTATATTATATTTATTATGTTCCTAACCATCGTAAGTAGAAGCTGATCTTTCACGAACAACTGTTGCCTAGCAATGATACTTCCCCTGTAATTTAGTGAGTACACAGGTTCTTAATTATGCATAAATTATTTCCGAGTTCTTGTGTTGTTTCTTTTTATTATCATATCTCCATTAGTAGTAGACCTAAATTGGAATGCAAGCTGAATTTCTGCCTGCAATTTCAGTGTAGCAATAAGTAGAATTAGGAACCGAATACATGCCACAAGAACACAGCTAGTTTGGTAAAATTCTGATTGGTCTTTTCGAGTCAGGATTCAGTTTTCTACCAAGGATCAGCAGGGTCATTAAAGCAGTCTGTCTTCCCAGAGACTGGAACACAGGTCTTGCTGGACCCATGGTGTCTCAGGTTTTCCACTCTTTGGGAGTTTGCGTTCTGACACTGATGGGTCAACATGTCAGTTCAATAACATCTAGAAGTCAAGGTATGCAGCCATAGAAAGAAGATAAAAATCAGATTTATCTTTCTTCTCTCGTTACCTGGACAACTGTTATCTAAGAGATTGTCACAGTACGTGGTGTGTGTGTGTACGACCACAGTACAGCAAGTACTAAGTGTCTAAAGAGACTTAAAAAGGCTGTCGTCCACAGCAGCAAGGTATGAAGTACTCTGAAAACTGCCCTTTCTCAGCTAGAAGGGGAGAAGACACTAGCATCCTTTAGCATTGAGGATTTGTTCTAATTTATGGAGCTCACCAACACAAAGGTCTTTTGGGTAAGATAAGAGAACTTACTGCAAGCACTACCTCTGCCTTCCTGAGGTGCATCACAGGTACCGTACCTGCTATGGTTTAAGCCCAGTAGACAGCTGAGCCCCACACAGCCACTTGTTCCCTGGTGGGATAGGGGTGACAACTGGAACGGTAATATGAGAA
The DNA here is from genome assembly GCA_013399365.1 of Pampusana beccarii. NCBI lineage: Eukaryota > Metazoa > Chordata > Aves > Columbiformes > Columbidae > Pampusana > Pampusana beccarii. The sequence continues at coordinate 827,117 of VWYH01001528.1, read as the reverse complement.
AACTCACGAGTTGAGGTAAGGACAGTTCAATAGGTAAAGCAAAAGCTGTGAATGCAAGTAAACCAAAATAAGGAATTCATTTATTGCTTCTAAGCAGCAGGCAGGTGTTCAGCCAACTCCAGGAAAGCTGGGTTTTGTCATGCATAACTGTTACTTGGGAAGACAAAAGGCATCACTCTGAACGTCTCCCACTTTCTCCTTCTTCCCCATCTTTTATTGCTGAGCATGATATCCTGTGGTTTGGGATATATATGTATGATCTGACTCCTTTGGTCAATTGAGTTCAGCTGTCTCACAACTTCTCATGCACCCCTGGCCTACTCATGATCAGCAAGCATGAGAAGCAGAAAAGGCCTTCACACTAAGTACTGCTCAGAAATAGTTAGAACATCTCTGTTTTATCAGCGTTGTTTACAGCACAAATCTAAAACATAGCACCTTATGAGCTAAAAAAAAAAAAAAACAACAAACAAGTTAACCCATGGCTTCTTAGTCCTGCTTCTCTGAAAGCTTAATAGGATAATAATCGTCCCTTGCATTCAGTGAACTGTTCAGAACCACGCAGTAAGTGTATCCAGTGAGTCCAACATTGTCCCATATTTATAATCTATTATTATGCCATTATATAAATTGATGGCACGTGCTCCCTTGAATCTTACTCAATTCTGGTCATACCATCTCAAAGAAAGAGATAACAGGAGTAGAAAAGGTCTGTAGTAGGGCAATGAGAATTATTAGAGGCATGAAAAGACTGTGATGTGAGGAGACATGTAAAAGATCAGGGCTGTTTAATTTCAGATTTAAGTAAGAGTTGATGTCACAGGGTCTTATTAAATCAGGGATGTCATGTAAGCCGAGTGTTTCTATTTACTCCATATAATACTAAAGGGAAATGTAAAGGAAAAATAAATCTATCATCTCAAAGGAAATATAAATTTTATACAGGAAGAAACCAAGGAGCTCACTGTAACGAGCTACCACATGACTCAGAAACAGAACCTCTAGTACTTTGAGAAACTAATACAATATATTTAGCTACATTGGATGGGATATAAAACTGGAAAGAGTAAGAAAAAACAGAGAAAACCTAAGACTGAGTGTACCATGCCCTTCTTCAGGTTCACTCAGGCTTCAGGGTCTGTACCGCACCTGCTCTCACCCACACACGTGGTGTGTATGAGTCGATCCTTATTGTTTATGCTTTTCAGATATTTGTACACAATTAGAGGCGCATCTGGTGAAGGTAAAGCACAGATGTTTAGTTCTATTATTTTTGCCTCTTAAGTCATCGGCATCATACTAATAAGTCTGTTGCTGCTCTTTACATATTCTCTAGCCAGTGTTGTTCAGAAAGGGATATCACCTCCATATCATCTTCTATGTTACATCTGCCATTCCAGCTCCCTCAAACTGCTGGACAGAATTTACTTCTAAACGTCTTCGAAATAAAAAAACCTCCTTTCAAACAGATTTAGTCCAAGTCAAATAAAGCAGCAGGAATCCTCTCTTATGCAAGATTCCCCAGCTACACTTCTCTTGAAAATCAAGGTACATGTACGTTAGAGCATGTTGAAAAAGAAAAAATAAAATGAGCCTGCTGTCACAGGACAGAGATTCAATGCAACTACTGGGGTCTAAGTGTGTTCATACCATTCTCTTGGCATAGAGCTCCCTATACCAAAAGAGATTTGCAACTCATTAAGTCAGAATTGTAATATTGCTTCAGCTGAGCAAAATAAAATGATTGAGAGAAGAAAGAATGGTGACTTGAATGTTAACGTATTGGTTACAGCTACACGAAAGAAGATGAGCATTAGGCATACATCTTCCCACTGCTTACTCAAATCTTACAAATGAACTCAAATACCATCTATCATATTTATTGTAGTTATTTTCATTTCCACAATCTGGCGAATGTTAAAACTAGAGTTCAGTCGTAAAGAATCACTGCACTGGGTTTTGTACAGAGGCAGACAAATAGACAGAACTCTAATGCAAACAGCTCCAGAAAGATACTGGTTATTCCCAGATGTGATTGTATAACTGAAACATACATGTTCTAACTTTCAGCTTTTTCTTTTATCTTATTAATTCACTTATCTTGATGTACTACATCTGGAAAGTTGTTATATAAACATTAGTTGTTGTGTTTCATATGAAATATTCTATAGAATGTTTTAGTTGCAAGTCTAAGACACACTGCAAATGACAAGGCATGAAGCATGTGGCCAGATTAGTCAGAAGTCAACCATGCTGTAGTGAACAAAATGGTATATCTCTAAGGTGGAACATTAATTAGAGAACGTCTTAGAATAGAAAACAGGAACAGTGAAAAAATAAATTTATTTTTCTATGTTAGAAAAGCACTAACTTTAAGGGCAAGACCACTCTTGGCGTACCACGAGGGAAAGTATTGATGACAAAGTATCTCTGATACAGAAAGTACTATGGACATTAGCCCAAGTGTGGCAGAGCACATACATGGTATCCTGCTCTGAGACACGAACACCCCTCTGTGGCACAGTTACACAGTGTTAACAGGTTAATAGGAGCTAGGGCAGGAATCCCACATTGCAAGAGAGAGCGTAAGAGAAATCAGCCTTTCAGGAGATAAAGAAAAACTTTAAAATACCAGTCAGATCAGTCAGAGAAAGTTCATGAGTACTACCAATGAATTAAGGTTACTTATTTTGTTGGGATAATGCAGAGATATTGTATTTTACAGTAGCAGTAACTTTCATATGTAAATGAAAGTTAGAATTATTAGAAAAAAGACCTGAGGTCTTATCAGTTTACTTTTGCTCTCAGTAAACTATTCTTATATTCTTATCAATAACTAACGTACTGGCTTTGCTTTAATAGGATTTGTGATTTTTCACTAGTGTCCATGTATAAACTATTGATGTTTTTAATAACCCTGGGCAAAAAATGTTTCACATGGCCATTGAGCTACTTGTGGAGTACTGAAGTAGGACCCCCAAATGATTTTAGGAATAAATTACCGAGACTAGAATTTACAACAACCCACAGAGGTGCAATTTGTGTTAATAGCTTCCTACAAGGAAGTATATAAAAGCAATTGCAGATGGTTTAACCATTTGTAGCCAAGCTTCCTACAGATGAAGAGTCCCTATAATCAGGGAATCTGCCTATTCAGATGTTCACTTAGTTTTGATACTTGTAAAGCCTGCGAACCACTTTCGGAGAAAGCTGACTAAATGGATGGAAAGTCAGAGATAAGCAGGATCTATGGGTTAAGAAAGACAACTGGAAGTGGCTGAACTGGGGTCAAGGCAGTAGCCTGAGGTTATGAGACTCCAGAGCATCCTCAGCAGCACAAGCTTTTCCAAATATGCCACCTCCACATGCTTCAGAGTTCACTCCTTAATGAAAAAAGAATTTAAAAATGAGTCATCAAGCAATGGAAAATCAAGCTCCCTTCATAAGCTTTGGTGCTCACTCTACTACTTGCTTTTTATGTGTGTGTGTGTTTTGCTGCATTTCATTATCTATTTTGTTTTTCTATTCCAAATATCAGCTACTAGATAATTTTTCTCCACTATTTAGTTCTGTTTATGTACCATGCAATCCTGCCTACAAATATTCACTAATGAGACATTAATAATGAGACACTGATAGAGTTTCATGGACTGATTCACCATTCCTCAGCTGAAGCATTTCAATAACCAGAGAGTTATTAGGAAGGGAAAAAAAAATCAAAGACTAAATATGACAAAAGATTTGCTGAAGGAGTTCCTCCAGGAGGCAAAATGGATCATGCATGTGAGGCACATTATGAACTTCTAAGCTATCTTATTAAAGAAAGAACAAACAAGCAACTGTTGCAGTACAGCACAAATCATACCATACAGGCTGGCTTAGCACACTGTAGAATTCCCAAGCTGTAATAAAATGTGGGGGTTTAGGTAGATTTTTCTCCTCATTGATTCTATGAGAAATGTGTAACAAATAATCCCCAGATTTGACTTTTAAAACAGCATATTAGCTCAGGGAAATGCATTTGTGAAAAACTAGAGCAAGGAGAGTTGCAACTGGTATTGCTTCATCTCTCGAATGTTTTCTGAGTTTAAATTACAGGCATGGGAAACTAGTAGGTGCAAGGAAGAATTTGTCTGTTTATTTTCTTTATTTTTTCATTTGCTTGTTTATTTGTTTTGTTTTTTCTTCACATTACACAGTTTCTCAGAAGGATTTAATGCATTACAAGATATTTCTGCCATACAGATCGTCTTGCATTTTTGCATCCTTTATGTTCCCTAAAGAGAGAACCTGCAGCTGTTGTTTTACAATCCAGAAGAAAGATACGTATCTGGCAGTCAGTATCACAGCTGTTTCCAGGAGGCATTTGCACTGCCTTGTATACTGAATTAATAGGTGGTTTTGTGAAGGTATTGCAGATAAGCTAGTAACAGGGGCCTTGGAGGATGAAAAAAGGAACGTGTTTAGGATATCTCTTGAGGCTGGTTAGAGCGAACTTTTTCACATACGACTATTGCTTCAGTAGAAAAAAAGTGAAAAAATGTCCAAGATTTCTTCTGTGACTAGTGCACTTCATGGTCCAACATGTTACCTTATAATCTTCACTTTCTCTGGCAGAATTTGTCTCTGGTTGCAAGCTTTTGTAGGGCTAAAACTGATATATGACTGTAAACACTTGGCCATACCTGACTGTACCGTGTCAAACACTGCAATTCATGTGATTGTGTGTCTGCGTGTGTGAGTCATTGTGTGTGTAAACTAGAACATATTATATTTGTCCTGAAGATAAAGAGAAGAACTGGAACAAAAGTTACGTAGTGAAAAAAACTCTAACGAGGAAGTTTCACGCTAGACTGAAAACATTAGCAAGTCATTACTGCTGTAGCTATAATTACTATCAGTTTCTTCAAGTACCATGACTTGACTTCTAATTTCTTTTACTGAACAAAGGTCCAAGTAATATATAATCAGTTAAAAAACCTTGAAGGAAACTGGGGCCGTCATGAGCTCAATCAATCTTCATGCTCCTTGAACTCTTGGGAAGTTTATATTTCCTATTAAAAACCCCACACATCAAACTCCTGTGGTTTCTGATTCATTGTTTATTTTGTTTGCATGGGATTTAAACCTCTGCAAAGGTCCATTTATCTCTTAAGACCCATTTAACCCGACCAGGGTAAATCTTACCGTTAAGACATGATATATAAATAAAACCATCTTTTCCTTATTCGGTTTTCACTTAGATCCATGCGAGTTATAGTACTAGGCTCTGTGTTTTCAAATGCTAAATAGGAAATTCAACAGAAATTCAAATTCAACAAATTCAACAAAGTTCAAATGTTAAATAGGAAATTCAACAAATTTCAAATGCTAAATAGGAAATTCCTTTCTTCAATTTTAGNGCGAGTTATAGTACTAGGCTCTGTGTTTTCAAATGCTAAATAGGAAATTCAACAGAAATTCAAATTCAACAAATTCAACAAAATTCAAATGCTAAATAGGAAATTCCTTTCTTCAATTTTAGGAAGTTTTCACACCATCTACCTCTAGGTTTCTAGTGCGGGAGGCTACTGAAAGTTAGATAATTCTCTGCATGGCCAATGGAAAAACATGCTTCTCTAAGTCCCCATTTGGAGTACCTATTTGAAGCTCACACTGTTTTGGATGAGTTCAACTGATGTTAAGCATCATCAGGAAAAATGGTCAAAGAAAAAGAGAAAGCATCATTTGTTGCAATATAAAAGCCTGATGTACCCACAACTTGAAGTGCTATGTGCTGACCTGTTCTCCTCATCTCAAGAGGGATGTTGTGGAGTTAGAAAAAGGTTCAGAGTAGCTTAATCAGAATGATGAAGTAGAAGGAGTAGCTGTTCAGGGAGGAGGGTGGGCTTCTGGGCCAGAGAAGGCTGAGGAGGAATATGATCATGATTTGCAAAATCCAAAGAGAGAAGATCAGGGCATCATAGAATTGTTCATGGTTTTGGTTTGGGTTTGTTTCTTTGTTTGTTTGGTTTGGTTTGGTTTTTTCACCTAAATCTCATAATACAAAAAACATTGGAGACTGGCTGAAGCTTGTAGGAGATGAGTTTAAAACAGATAACTGCAACTTCTCTTTCTACAATGAGAAGTGAACCCCCAAAACCTGATGTCAAGAGAATCTAGCATAAAAAGAGTCAAAATTCATACACAGCAGACCCTTTAAAATAAAATGAAAAAGCAGGGATATATTCGCTAATATCTCAAAACCAAGAGTTTTGAATGCTGGATGCAAGAGACGTGGACTGCATACAGTGGTTGGGATTTGTTGCTTTCCATAGGCAGCTTCTCTTATTGCCCCTCTTGGAGGCCAAATAGAGGTCTAGATGGTCCCTCCCAGCAGGGCATTTCTTATGCTCTTTTAAAAACTGAAATTGAAATTATTTCAGCAATAAAAATGAAGTATGCTTATTAACGACCTGGCAACTGAGTAAAAAAAAAAAAACTTCATTAACAGCAGTTTTGCCTCTTACCTTTCCTTTAGACAGCCCTGAAGTCTGTGTGAGAGAAATGGATGATTACATTTAGATTTCTGATTGGATCCCAGTGATTTCTCACCTCTAGTCAAAAGGCCATGTGAAAACCATGCTACAGTAAGTACCCTGCTAGAGCATTTCTGTGGACTTATTATACAGGATTGGCAGTTAACACCAGTTTATGACATAACACATTTTAGATATCTACCATAAGTTGCTTCGAAACACATCCTGTAAGTTCTTGTTTGTCTCCGCTGAGAAGGAGATTACTAGCTCTGATGTAAACATTCACACTGGAGATTTCTGCAGTGAGGTGAGATGAATCATGACAACTCAGTTTAAACAGATGCTGATTTAACTGGATAGACTGTCACTCTTTGCTTTGGAAAGTATGTTTAGTTTATTTTGTTACAAGAAAATACATGGGCATAGAAAAAAAAAAAATCATATTTAGTCAAGCCAAATTTCCATCAGTCCCAGAAATCCATCTCAAAAAAAGGCATTAGTAGATGGCCAGAGTACAAGAACCTTTTTCAATAGCCTGTGTCTTGCAGAATACCTTGAGGACCTTGTGAAACAGAAGTGTTACGTTTGTGCCCAGTAGCCCTGGACAGTTTGCACCTATGAATTAGTAGCAGTAGCTTTTGGGTTGCTTTTCCCATCCCAAGTAAGTGCTCCTTTATTGTTTATCACTTTTTTATTATTTATAACAAATTATTATGAATGGGATCACCTGGTTCACTATGTCTAAACACGGTCCTTCTCTTTCTGTTCTGCTCCTATTACTTTGAAGCTACTTGATTTGATCATTATTGCCAGCTGGCCTGAACAAGGCTGAGTTAAATACATCAGATTTACAAAGTGATATGTTCTCTATCAAGAATTATTCAGCAAAAAGATGTACTAATGGATCCCAACATTCATATCCGCTAATCCACATTCAAATTACCATGACCATAGTCATACTGGAGAAGAAATAAGTAGTCTCCTCGAAGCTTTTCTACTGGGTCAGCAAAATTGCCTCTGACTAAAGAAAAAAGATTAAAAATGGCAGGAAAAAGTAGAGATCCTGCTCACTACCCTCAGCAAGTTTTCAGATGACAAAAAGTTGAGTGGTGCAGTTGACAGACCTGAGGGACAGGATGCCATCCAGAGGGACCTGGACAAGCTTGAGAACTGGGCCTATGAGAACCTCATGAGTTTCAACAAGGTCAAGTGCAAGGTCTTGCACAAGTGTCAGGGCAACCCTCCGTATAAACACACTCTGGGGGATGAAGGGATTGAGAGCAACCCTGTGGAGAAGGACTTGGGGGTACTGGTGGGTGAAAGACTGGATATGAGCCAGCAATGTGTGATCGCAAACCAGAAGGACAATAATATCTTGGGCTGTATCAAAAGGACCGTGGCCAGCAGGTCGAGGGAGGTGATTCTTCCCCTCTGCTCTGGTGAGACCCCACCTGGATCCTGTGTCCAGCTGTGGGGTCCTCAGCACAAGACAGACATGGACCTGTTAGAAAGGGGACAGAGGAGGCCAGAAAAATGATCAGAGGCTGGAACAGCTCTGCTGGGAGGACAGGCTGAGAGAGCTGGGGTGTTCAGCTGGAGAAGGCTCTGGGGAAACCTTATTGCAGCCTTTCAGTACTTAAAAGGGGCCGATAATAAAGATGGGGACAGACTTTTTAGAAGGATGTGTTATGACAGGAGAAGGGGAAATAGTTTTAAACTAGAAGAGGGGTGATTTAAGCTGGACACGAAGAATAATTTTTTTACGCTGAGGGTGATAAAACACTGGCGCGTTGCCTGGAGAGGTGGTAGATGTCCCATCCCTGGAGACATCCCAGGGCAGTCTGGATGGGGCTCTGAGCAACCTTGATCTGAGTGAAGATGTCCCTGCTCATGGCAGGGGGTTGGACTAGATGACCTTTGGAGGTGTCTTCCAACCCAAACTATCCTAGGATTCTGTGATTCTATGGTAGGTAGAGCTCCTATTGCATGGATATTTTTCTGGTCTCGACCTAATCATGACTATGTTGTATTATATGAAGGTATGTTCATCATTTAACAAATGCTGTTACATGAAACCTGCAAACTCATACAGGTGTGATTCTAACAAGATTGTGTAATAATGTCCCATGAAATGTGGAATGTGAGTTTATTTCCCAAAAACGAAGAAAACTGTGAGTGAAACCAATCCGAAAGTAAATTTAAAAAAAAAAAAAAAGACTGGAATTTTTTAATAATTTTTACAGCAGCTAAGTACATGAGAGCTACATGACAATAGGCCATATCAAAGGGTCATCTAATCTAATAGCTTATTTCCAATCATGACCAGGAGCTTAAATTTGGGAAAAAAAAACAAAAAAATAAATAATTATAGTAACCGATTCTTTTCTTCTATATTCCAGAAATCAGCAGCTTAAATACTTCTTGGTACCTGTAAGTTTTAATATTCAGCAATGGAATTTGTCTACTCATAATCTCAAGTGTGAAGGGTAGATGCTACTTATCCTGAGAAGGGATAAACGTACATTTTCCGCAATTTTGTGGACATCATTTATGATCCTACCAAACACCATTCATCTCTTTCTCCAAGTGAAGAATCCCTACCAATTTCCTTTGTGCAAGCTCATCTCATCCTCCACGTGATTATTCTCAGTACTCTTCTATGCCTTCTAATTTTTGTTGTCATCGTGGGACTAGTATTTGTGCCACTAAAAATTCATATAAGAAAACATCTAACGAAATAGGCATGTTCTTTTGTTCTCTACCACTTTTCTAATTATAGCTCAATATTCTATTTGTCTTTTGGCTATGCCAAAGACTGACCTTAGTCCTCTAAAGAAATACCTATAGCAATTCCAAGATCTCTTTCCTGGGTATTAACAACTAACCTAGCGGTCCAATGGTATATAAAAGTATATATATACCATATATAGAGAGGTACAATGGTATATATATGTTAGAGGGTGCTTTTTCTTTCCTGTGTGTTGATAATTTTGCTCTTTTTGACCAAAAAAAAATAGTAAAAAATCCATGAAAATTTGAAATCTAGAAAACAGCACAATATGCTTCATGTGAATTTGGGAGAAATTCATCAAACCTGAAGAATGAAGAAGTAGACAATTATTCATGAGGTTTAGAACCTGATAGTGTAAGCTAAAGGCAAAAATAAAATTGGTAGTTTAGAAGCAAGTGATTAGTGTATGCTGAGGAGAAAAAATAACCTGCTTTCTCCTAAATGGAAAACATTGTTAATATCAAGGTAGATAAGTCAGAATTGTTTTAAAAGTGTTTTTGTTCTCTATTTGGAAAAAGAAAATCAGGATAAAATGCTGCAACACAATGTAATGCTTTCAACTCCATTAGTAACCAAGGAAGATGTTAAACTTCTATTAATACTATATATTTGTTACCAAAAAGCTTGGACAACAATTTACATTGTAATTTTGCAGAAAGGAACAGTTTTAATTAGCACCCTGAGATATAAATAAGCTCTTAATGAGATTTTAAAAATACTTAGAAGCTGAGGTCCTTCTCATTTTATTGGAGAGAGGTGCATATGTACTAAAATAAATAAATAAATAAAAATCTGATGAGCATCTACCTGCATTTTACACTTCTAAATACTTTATAATTCTAATTAAAAATCTTTTACAACTAATAATTACACCATTAACTCATCCCTTCTGGTGGCTAAATTGAACACCTGCCTTTAATTATGATGACTTGGAAAAGAGAAGCAGTCTGAAGATTACAGGATTGTAGAATCGGAAATGCAGTGTTACACGAGTACATTTTGTTTAAATAAAACCATCTTATCAGACAAGTGCCCAATTATCATTTGTATCAGAAAATATTTAATTTTACTCTTATTTGCTTTCAGCAAACATTAATTTCAGTTCATGTAATGGGGAAAAGCAATGATCCTGAAAGCAGAAATCTCAGTTATAGATGATTTAGAAGCTTTTGGGGAATCAAAATGACTTGTCTTCTGATTGAAATTATTTCTGTTTTCTGATTATGCTTTTAGACTATGGGCAAATGCTCAACAACACCAGCCTGTATTAATCTGTGAGAAAGATACCTTAATAAGAAGCATACTACAAAATAGAAACGGATTATAATAAAACAAAGCAACTTAATGATCCCAAGCACTGCTGTGTAAATCTGAGTAAAGTGTACTCTCAACACTTGGCCACTGGAGCTGTCATTTTAATAGATCCTGGGAAACTTAAATTGTAGCCAAATTTTGGCATCCAAAAATATTCTTACAATGTGGGTGAACAGTGCTGTAAAATTGAAATCGCTCCAGTACAAGTTACGTGGGCTGAGTAGATGTCTCGTATTAAAGAAGCAGGCTAAATATATTTGTCGCACTATGCACATTGTTCATTTTTAATAAAAATACACTGGAATGACTTTTGATAAAATGTATGTCAGCTTAAATTATGTCTGTTACTAGCGATTATCATAGACTGGCAGAATTACAGGCTGCATCTGTAACGCCTGTGAATGGAAACTAGATAGTGTACACAACCATGTTGTTAATACAGACCCTCTCCTGTGCACGTGAAACAACAGATCGGAAGTGAAGTCTGGTGGTTGTCCAGTCCAACTTTGCACCCAAAGAAGTTCCATCTTATATGTTAAAACCCCTTGTTTGAGGCCTCATCCAGTTGAGTTTTGAAAACCACCAAGGCTGAAGATTGTGATTTTCTTCTTTTTTTTTTGTTTGTTTACCTTTCTGCTTATGTTTAACCAGAATTTTCATTTTTGCAGCTTGTTTTCATAGTGTCTTGCCCTTTACTGTGGACCTATGAGAAGAGCCTTGCTTTGTCATCTCCATAGTTCTCTGTTAAATGTCTGAAGACAAAAGTCTCCTCCTCATTATTCTCCTCTCACAGCTGAATAAACCAGCTCTCTCAGCCTCTCCCTGTATTTTTAAAATCCTTTTGTTCTCCTTGGCATATTGGATAGCATTTACTAATGTAAGACAACACTTCCCGTGATAGGTTCTCCAGCCATCATGCTGTCAGCTGTGACTAATATCCAAGCATCCTTCACTCTGGAAATTTTGCAGTTCAGATATAAGACAATAATTTATTATTGTGAAATTCTATTGCAATATCTGAATAACACCAGAAAAATATTTTGGTTGCTTTGAAGGTAAAATCACCTCAGTTTTGCCTCAGATTAGATATCCTAGTTTTGAAATACTGTGCATTCCTAAGCTGTGTAAATGTCTTTTGCAGTGTTCAGCTTTGCTTCTGTGTCAGGTGTTTCCTAATTTCCCCATAAGTCTGTTTTCTATTCAGCCATGGAGTTCTTGCTTTATTGTTCACTACCCTGATTTCTATTACTATGAAGCCCCTGTTCCCTCCACTGGAGTTTCCTTCTTCTAGAAAGCTTTGAATATTGAATCAGAGGTTATAAACTCAATATAAAAATATTTTTCAGGGGTTTTATTTATTTCAGTAATTCATTACTACTATGAAAATGAAGAATAGCCTACAGAAATAATATTAAAACCAGAAGCCAATGCAAAAGAATAATGGAACCAAGGGTGGAGGCATTATATTTCACCAATTGATGCTATGTCAATAAATCAGCAGATCTGCACAATAAATACAAAATATAAACCAGATGTTTCATCCATCACTTCAAATCTTCAGAACTAGCTAATCAAAACCTGCATTCAGATTTGAATTTGGTCATTCTTTTACATCTTCTTAAGTAATGATAAAAAAGTGCTGGATGTTAACATCTTTAAGTGTGGAAGATTTAAAGTCAAGGCAATGGTCACCCCTGACAGACACTTCAAGACCATAAGTTGGATCTTGGTTCGTATTTTTTCTCTTAACTTACTGTGACTGTGCTAATGTGACAGATGCATTCAACCCCTTAACCAAGTAAGCAGTAGTTTGGTACAGACTCCAAATGGGGGTAAATGTCCGAGTCATAGCTGGACCATAAACTTCTCTAGTTCTAATTTGTTCTCTGAAAACCCGCAAAGGAGAACAGTGAGAAAGTCAGCATTGATGCATATGAGCTTGGAACACCGAGCTTGCGACTAAGACATCAATAGCAAGTGGCTATGCCAAGACTCATTTATCAAGGAACTAAGAAAGATGTGGATATGAGAAGTCTCACACATACCTTTCCCATTGCATGTAATTCAACTACAAGCCAACCACTTTATTCCATAAGTATTATATGACCGCTTAAGTGAGCCTTCCTTGAACTTTCCCTGCCTAGCAGTTGGCTGCATGGCGGTGATCTTCCCTCAAGATGGGACACCACTTGAGGTTGCTCCTCAAGGCAGAGAGACTTTTTACCAACATCAAATCTTTGGTAAGTGACCAATATCACACATAAACTAGTGGCACAGTAACTTAGATTTCATCTTGGTAACTTTGGTTTGTGCCTTGGCAGTTTTGAATAATTGTTGAAATTATTGTGCCGTGTAGTAATAAAGTGAACCTTGCCATCGGGCTTTGTTAAGTTGCGCTTTTGCAACGCTGTATTAAAACCACTTTTGCCACTACCTTTGGAAGTGATTCTTTGAGTGATCTAAATCACCCATTCATGACAGCTAAAGGTAGCATACCTGTCCCTGTGCAGATGTCCTGCATACCCGTCCCTTCATCACTAGATAATCCTTGGATGATGAGGAATGATTGAAGTGACACTTTTCATTATTCATTCCCCATGGGAGGGAGGATGATTGTCCTCAAACCCAGGACATTCCAGCTGTCAATATGAAGGGAATATTTGCAAAAAGTACATATTAGACAGCTGTTAAAGCCTGTGTTTACTCCTGAGCTGCATATTTAATATGTTTACAAAATAAATAAAGATTTAGATAATTCTCTTTATCCAACCTCATCTTTCAGTGATGACCCAGTGACCTGCCACCTGAGCTCAAGGAAATAGACAATCAAAAGCACTCAAAAAACAGCTTTGGAAGGGTGTTACGGGACATCTATTCATGATATGAGACTTCAGTCCTCTGGAAGGTCAAATTTGCTGGGGTAGATTCCTTGAGTCTTTTTGGTTTGTACTGTACCTTCCTGAGACACACCATCGGCTTTCACAAAGTCACTTTGAAATCATCCACCAGGTAACTGAAGTCACAGAAGTTGAAGGAAAATAATAAACACATGCAAAATTTCCTGACCTATAGAAAGTGATGGGCATTGCAGTCATGACAACAGAGAGACCATAATGGGAAGTTTCAGTAGGGGCACTCACAAGGAAATGTAGGAAAATTGATAAATATTGGAAATCACTGATATAAAACACTGCTCTTGCTTCAAAGCAAAGCCACAGCATGCTATGAAAGAAATGTCAGTAATTACACCTAATTACAAAGAAGTGTAAATCACCATGGGTTTTTATTTCTAAATCCAAACTCTAATAAAACGAGTAATAACATCTACACAGAATATTCTGGTGCAGTCTATCTGAAATATTACATAGATTTCCAGGCTATCGTATATCCTGGCAGAATTTAGTGCTCAGTAAGAAGCTTAGAGAGAAGAAACTGAAAACATGACAGGGCAAGTTGTAATATTTATTTATGAAATGTCCCGGTTATCCATAGCTTCATCCACAGGCTAAAGCTTTTCATCTAATGTTTCCTGTCGATAAGGTTAAGGCCTAAAATCAGCAGTGCACTTAAAAGCAGTTTTAAAATTTCTTTGCATCTTAGGGATGGATTTTAGCTTGCATTTCTGCATTTTGCTGAGTCAAACAAAATTACACAAGTACTTAAGAAAGTGTAACATTTTTAAGGGATCAGAGTGATATTGGGTGCCATGGAGAAAATATTTAAGATGTCATATAAAACATATAAAAGAAGGAAAAAATGCTGAATATGAAACAAGTTAGGACACGGGAAAATCCAAAAGAAAATACATAGTATTTGATAATGTTTAAAGCAGGATATTAAGGCACAGGGACATATTTTATTCTCTCTGGAAAAGTAATGATCTAGTACTAAATCTTTTCTTTCCTTCAAATGCAGTGATATATAATTAGATGCAGCAACATACATCTTGTTAGAGACAACATCTAATTTATACATGTTTATATTAATTGAATAGGAGCAGCTATACTCTGGAATTTATATTAAAGTCTGCATACTAATAGAAGAATAAACAGTCACAGAGCTGGGAGGTTGCAATGAGACCCCATGTAAAGATACAGAGGGGTCAATTTTGGACACTGAAACAATTGAGTATTGAGTCAATCTAATCTAAGTCTTCCTAACCTGGTGCAGCTCAGTCCCAAAAATAAACGCTTGTAGCTGGTAGCTAGTGCTTTTTGTACCGTTACTACTCTGAGAAAACTGTTCCCCACTTCACTGCTAAAATGATTGGTAATCTCCTAATTTCCATGCACCTTCAGGGGCAGAATTAATGACAGCTGAGAACTGCTCAGAGATGCCTTAGGGCTTCCTGAAAGGCGCTAAAAGCTAAGTCGCTTCCATCTTATCCAAAAACTGTTTTTCCATAGTTGTTTATGTTTCTGTTCTCTATCTACAATATCGTAGGTACTTCTTGTTTTGAATGCACAGTGAGCAAGTGGTTTTGGCTGTAAGATTTTCAGATGGCAATAGGAATGGCCTCTGTGAGCCAAAAGGACTGATGTAGTGTGAAATTAGAGTTGTAAGTGATTAACAAAATGGAAAGGTTCTGCCCTATAACTCTTAAATGACCTTCAGCTCTGATATGTAAATGTGTAGCAAAGCAGATCAAGGAGAATTTGTATGGCTAAGATGGAAATTCTCTTTCACACAGAACATATAAATTATTCAAGCATTGGTTGTATCTGTATTTACCACTCAGCTGTCTCAGCCTCCTTTCCTCACAGGTTTTGTTTTCTGCTTCTTTGGAAAGCATTGCTCTTTCTTTCTGAGCGAGACAAGAGAAGCTGTATCCCTGTTTTCAACAGGACATGCTGATCTTATTTTCTGAATTCTCTGTTATCTGCCCCTGAAGTTTGATGTTGGACTAACTGCAGGAAATAGCTTTGATTTTGAATGTTTTAAAGAGGAAAGTGGTTTCCTCACCTTTCCATTTATATCAATGCAAGATCCCAGTTCAGCCAAGTACATAAATATATATGTAATTTTACACAGCTGAGTGTTTATGCTGACTTCATTTACCGTGTTTTAAAGGTGGTGCAGAAGACAGTAGGACTGTCCTTGACTTCTTTTTCAATTGGTGTGTAAATTTTATTTTTTTCTAGCAGACAGGCCAAGCATAAACCCCCATAGCAACTCAACAAACTTGGCATCCTCTTATGGCTCCCTACTTTCTGAGGAGCCCATTGACACGTGCATTAAAGTGTGTAAAAATTGACCTGAAGGTGATATGAAAAAGCAGTCACAGACAAAGCCGTGGCATGGGTCCATGGATGCTCCGACTGTATTGAAGCCAAGCAATTTATGTTCAAAACCAGACTTTTCTATTACAAAATGTCAACTAGGTGGTTGTGAGTAGATAAACTGCTAGATTAAAAGGGATGCAAACAGTGAAATCTGTGTATAAAGTCAAATTCAGATTCCACGAAAGCGATCAGGAAAATATTGTCTCTAACAGGATCAGGATGTGGTCTGAGCTGAGTCCAGACAGTGAAATTCTGTCTAGGCTGTGAAGAGCAACAGGCATTTAAATGCATTGTCATGTTAAAAATACTTTCACTGCTACAGTTATTTTAATCTTATGTGGAAATATGTTCAGTAAAAGCATGAGTTCAGTTAAACAGCTAATCCTTCTCCTTCACTATTATCACCATTGATAGAATAATAACAATCAGGAAGCAGATTACAAAGGTAAAGTCAAGCTGTTGAGAAGCTAAACCACCCAAAATGATAGTGCTCTGTGTGACTGTACTTTTCTTCATGTTTTCTACTAATAATTTTTATTATCCATAAACAACAGTGCTTCTGAAGAAATAAGCAAATACTGTGAAGATGTTTCCATAAACATTCACCATGTGAAACATATTCATGCTATTATTTCTTGCCTTGGCAGGTGTGTTTTCACAGACAACTGTATATTAGTACGATGCCAGAAGAAAGCGAATTTTAAGTTTCCTCAATTTCTCCAAGAAAAAAAAAAAAAATAAAAGAAATCACACAGTGCTCACACAAGCTTACTGACCAATTAATAATGGGGAAATTGTCAGGTGATTTATGTAATAACTCATAAGTTTGCATAGACATACATAGTGAAACGCACATGAACAAAGTACAGTTGGCTAAGCATTAAATAAAGGAAAATAACAACTGCTTGGTGACACCTTGATTCTTTTATTCAAATTCAGCTGTGCAGATTTCAGGCAACAAAAATAACAAACACAGCAGAAGCGTATTTGTATTGAAAGGAGTCACCATGGTATTTGTAATGAATGAAAATTACGAGCAAGAGACCAAGGCAAAACCCTCACAAATAGAATAACAACACATTGAGCCCAAAGAAGCCTCAGGCACTGTAACTTGGCACAAAATAAAAGCTATTTACTCACTTTGGCCCTATATGTGTAGGGTACGATCAGCTGTGACTGTCTCTGTGTCCCCAGGGTACAAAGGTGAGGATCATTCCTGTTCCAGCTGGGGTGGAGGGAAATTCAAGGTCTGTAACATGCCCTCTTTGACTAGTACCCACAACATGGACACTCATCTCCATGAGCCTGGCTCTCACGACACTAAAAATAAACCACTGTGATGGGAGGCCACAGGAAGCCAGATTTGGAACGGGGAGTCTTTATAATCAGAAGCCTTGGGACACCATGGCATTTTCAGACCCGTTTTTTCCAAAGGCCTACCAGGGTTTATTCAGAGTACCTTACACCATAGGAGGTGCTCCAAATTGTGCTATACAAATGTCAGTCTCCCCAGAGAGACTTGATGGGGAGCGTGCATAAGCCACATCCCTTATTTCATAGAATCATAGAATGACCTCAGTTGGAAGGAACCTTCAAGGATCATCAAGTTCAACTCCTATCCCTGCACAGGACAACCCCACAGTTCACACCATGTGTCTGAGGATGTTGTCCAGTCTCTTCTTGAAATGTGACACCTCCCTGGGGAGCCTGTTCCAGTGCTCCAGCACCCTCTGGGTGAAGAACCTTTTCCTCATGTCCAGCCTGAACCTCCCCTGGCACATCTTCCTGCCATTTGCAATTTAGCTGTCTTATAGTTGAGTAGCATATTCGTTTCCCAAGAGACCAAGCATGAATTTAACAGCAAAACAATTTATAACACTGTAAACATTCCACTTGGTCAAAAGTGGTACCTGGTTTGAACCCAAATATTAATAAAATTGCTTAGGAAGCTCATAATCGGAAGTCTTCCTTCATCAGTTGCACTTTAGCTTCAACATAAAAACTCCCTGTGATGGACCAGCAAGGATAGGAAACATTTGCATTAGGATCCCTAGTCAAGCAGATATTTTCAGATAAAGCATCAAGGCAGAAATTTAATCCTCATGCAAACTGCTAAACTGGGTATTCTTCAGCCAATTCCCATGCCAAAAAAACCTTGCAGTCACTTTGNAAAAAAAAAAAAAGAAAAAAAGTGTAGTAAGTACTACCTACATTCCTGGTTTAACCTATTCGAAGCTAATAATAATATTAAAGCAAATATGCTTTTTCTTCACAGTGTCTTGGCTTTTTGCAGTATCTTATCTTTCTACATAATTTTGTAATTTATACTAAAAATCCATTAAAGGCTTAATAATAGACAATGAGAACATTATCATGAGTATTCCTGTACCTAAAACCTTTCAAACAGAATAAGTAGGAGGGAAAAATAAAACTAGAAGAGGACTGTTGAAGCTGGACCCTAATACCTGCTTATAATTTTCTGATGCTATTAATTCTATCACTTTAATTCTACGGTTATGATTAGTTACTCATGCATTCACTAGGAAATTTAAGAAGGTCGGGTCTCAAATATTTTCTTTCTTATTAGAGACTGCAGAGATATTCCAGGATTTATGGAGTTTTTTGGGCTTAGAGGCAGTAGCTACTGATGGATGAAATGTTTTATGTATTGGAAAGGAAAGGGAAACAGACAAAACAGAGCAATACATTTCTGCACAGTCTCTTGAGCAGAAAGCATAAATGTCTGTTTATTATTTCTGATTTGCTTTCAACTCTTCAACTCAAGTTTAAAGATGCTACAGAAAGATTAAGCCTTAGAATTGTCTGTCTCAGATGTTACAGATGTAAATGTATTTCATTAAAAGAGGAATGTGTTTAAACAGGAAAAGTAATCAAGCGAAATCTCAGCTCACAGACATCAATGGAAGCTTTTACATTGCTTTCAGTGGAGCCAGCTTTTCACCAAGCCATTTCATTTAAAAATCAAGTCAAAACCTCTTTCTTTTTCCTCACATCTCTGTATTTCAGAAAAAAATGAGTCACTGAAGCTCAGTGAACAAAGAAATATTAAAATTCCAAATGAATCTTATTCAAAGATGTAGCTGTGCCAGTGAGACGGAAAAGTGGTTTTGGAAATTTCCCTACGTTTTAGTACTAGTATTAGCTGTAGCCCCTAGATGGTGCTGCTACAAATGGTCTTGCTAGTCAACCAAACAGGCAATTAGACCTAGGAAAAACTATTTATCAGTTGTGGTGAAGTTTACACCATATTTTACCTGAAAGTCTATGCCTAATGTTTCCTTTTTTTCAGTGTGTAACTAGTGTGCAAAAGTCATACTTACGAAAACAATACTAATTGATGTTAAATAAAGTTAAACCACATCAGAAATGTGAAAATATCTGCATCATCTTATGACCCCCACCTAGTGTTGCAGGATGGTTAAAAGGCATAATTGACTAAAACCTCCCATTGTAGTTTTTCTAAAAGTAGGATTGACCACATCTAACTTTCGGGGTGGGTTTCAGGTTCGTATTCAAAAACCTGAGTTTATATATTTCTAGGTGAACTATGTGAAATTGTATTTCAGCTAGTACTCCAATGGGATACAAATCTACTGTGTTACATCCATGACTTCCTCAAGGATGTCTCAGGCGTATCAGGATATCTCAAATGGTACAAGAAACCTGCATATAGAGAGCTGAATCCTGTTTCTGACATCAGGTTAAATTAATTCCACGTGTAATTTGAAGAGAATGAGGAACTGAATAATCAATGTTATGCTGGACAGCTGGGAAATCGTTGCCATAAGATAGTAAAAATGTGCTCATGACTACCCTAAAAACAAAGTCCTTCATATTTCATAGAAACACATTATACAGAAATAGGAAGCCATCAGCTTTGATTGTCTCACTACTTCTTTCCCACCTCCTAAACTATAAGGACAAAGCTCGAGAGGCAAGCTGACTTGAAAACCTGTCTATCAAATTTGTTCGCAATCATCTGGAAAGGGAACAGCATACAAAGAAATGAAACTACTATAAACACATTCCCTGCAGACAAGTATAGGACAAGACATTGTCACTGTCACACAAAGTTAAAGGGAGAGATCTTCGCATTGCAGAATATAATTCCTTTTCCATGGCTGGGCATAAGATTAGATAGATTAAGTGACAAAGTGGAAAGGAAGGAGTATGTTAGTATTTGCCAGCAATAATTTTGCACTGCTGAAAGTGTAACTTGGAAAGAATTCTCAGCTCAATTCCTCAATGGGAAACAGTGACACATATATGCTTATGCCTACCCTAGAAAATAGCATTAGTCGATGTTGGTTTTGAACATCATAAATTTATGTCAGAAAAAAAGACACAGAGGAAGTCCAACTGATAATCCATTGGTCTGTATACTCTTTACCTGCATACAGTGCATGCAAAACAAATTGAAAATATTCTCCTTTCTCAGTTACAACGTTTTTATAGCCATTTTGCATAAGTACTCTTACACAAGGTTTTGGGGAAAAAATTGTAGGCGATATAAGGCTCCAGATCCATCATCCACAGGATCTTTATTTTATATCATAGTGTCGGAACACCAAAGGCTGTAAGTCATGGTTGTCATCAGTGTCTTAGAGTACCTGACAGGTTTTCTTGTTCTTTCTCCAGTGACATTTTGACATTTTGGAACTTTTGTTCTGATCTGTGAGCGTGTAAGTGACTGAGTAGCTCATGTGTAAGTCATGAGATGAGACGGAACAGCAAGAGCAAAGGCTAGCAGTGGTATCAGAGATAAGCCCCCTCCCTCCAATCTGTAGATGCATAAAGCAGTCTGAAGACGAGTAGGAAACAAACCTGCTATATAAAATACAAAAATGTTCCACTAGCTACTGCATATCTACCTAGATAACTCGATTTCTTATATAGCCGAGAAGAAAAACACAGAGATTTCTAAAATGGTAACTGTATTAAAAGAAACAAAAAACTCATCAAGACTGGTTTGGGAAGCAGATCTGAGAGGTCTGAGAGATCTGAGCATCTCATGCCTAACAATGAGTTCAGGTGGCATCACAAACACCACATTTTTATGAGCTAATCTAAAAGAAAACTATCACGTCTATCTCTACCAAACCCACCCATATGAATAAAGATCCATTTTGAAAACAAAAGCATTTTATTTTATTTTATTTTCAACATACCGATATACTTTCCATGATTTGGAGTATTTTTATGTTTGCTTTTTCTTTAATTTACCATGACAGATCGGTATCCTCACTTGGAATGGAAGTGAAAGACACAAGGATATAAGTAAAAGTGACAGGGACATGCCAAAACTCAAAGGATACTTCATATAGCACCCAGACAAAGGTTTTTAAAGCATTTTGTAAAGGCTAATCTGTCTCTTGTCCCTTCTCCCAAGATGACTGTAATGTTATCCAAACAAAGGTCATTCTAGTTGAGCAAAGGGCAAAGGACCACAAATATTTATTTGCAGTATGATGGGTAACATCGATCAGAAATGTTTTCCATGTGTCACTTGTACAGGATCTATTCTGTGAGATTAGGATGCGACCATATATACCCAGCCAATGTTTTACTCTACCTCTGAGGCAGAGAAGCAAAGAACGTGGAGAACATTTCTTGCTTATACCTCCTGGTGCAGGCTGGACCATTTGAGCGAGTCAGAGCCAGAGCACCAGCAAGCACATAATCTGCGCTGAGCTGTGAACTTTAACATTTCCAGCATACAACCCCAAAAACTGTTTCTACTACTATTGTGTTGAGGTAACAACACCCTACAAAAAGAAAGCTCAGGCCGGTTCCCTGTTAATCCGTACCAATGCAGAGATGCAGATAATTCCCCCTCTACTCGCTACCTGGAGAAGGCAAAACACTGGACGGAGCATGGCTGACCATCCTTTAATCTCTCATATTTTGCAGAAATGAGGTCCACACACGTAGCACAGCTTAGTGCTGGACTCCCATAGTGTCAAACCAAAACACAAGGATGAGACTTGACCACAGTCACCTGGTGCCTCTCACATCTTGAGCCCTTCCTATTTTGTCTATAAAGTTAACTGGATTGTGCTGCAGCAATAATGCTGCAGTTTTCGGCTGTGCTGTAGGGAGGGTCCAACATGGACCAACTTGGATGAGTTACTGCACAAGATGATTCCCTGTGGAACATGAGGGCTTCTGCCTTCCCCTGTGTTATGGCCTCAGCTGGGGCCAGCATTGAATTTGTAGAGAGAAGTGAAAGAAATAGGTCTGTTGTGAAATGATCCATTTTCTGTACTTCTAGAGTTCTGGGCATCAACAAGTTTTAAGATTTCTCAGGTGAGAGGTAAGGCCAGCTATAAGGATAACTGATAGGTTGAGATATTTTTGTCTCCTAGGCCTCTGGCACAGATTATAGTCAATGTTAGTGACAGGACAAAATTAAATGTATGTTGTTTTCCCGTCAGTAGGAAGCCTGTTTTCCCTTATTAACTTTCAGGCTATAGAAAGCCTTTTTTCCCCATATTTATTTTTGAGGCTTAAGTGTGATTTTGACTCCTTATTAATGACTTGAAAAAGGATGTTGCACACTTGGCCAGTCACTCAAGGAGAAGAGTGTTTGCAAATGCATGCATAAAAGAAAAATTTTCAGAGTGGGTCTATCTGGTAGAAGATTTTGACAGCCAGCTACAAATATTTTTTTCCAATTCAAGCACCTTACATTGCTCCACATTGAGTAACACTGATCAGATTAAGGTCTGTGTCCACAGTTGCATTTATTTTGTGTGTTAGGATTATTAAGCAGTATTCTTACCTTCCTGTACTAACTGCCCAAACTGAAAATAACTCCTGTAAATTATACAGCTGCACTTTGGTACCTGTATACTCAGCCTTCACAATGCTGCTAAGGAAAACCTATAGATGCTTAAAGAGAGGCTCATGTTGGCGTTCTTAAAAAAAAATAAAAATAAAGAGGAAAAAAGACCTGTTCCCTCAAACACTAAATATCATTCCAAAGCAGCAGGCAGGTCCTTTTTTTTACAAAAATCCCACCTGAGCTAAAGTGAGATAAAGATACTTGTTCTTATGTGAGTTTTTCACTCTGTGTAGAGAAACACGTAACATGTTAAGTTCAAAGCTAGGGCTATGAACACACTATGGAAGGATAAGGGTCAAATTGTGTGTTTGTGAAAGCATTTATAAAATGAAATCAAACGTTACACTCTGTTCTGTATAGAGTACAAAGAAAAACGCATTAAGTTTTAAAGTGATAGGATCAGATATTTAAGTACAGACATCTAAATTGCACTCAAAAAAACCCCATTAGTTTATGCAATCTGAATAAATGTATGTATTGTTTTCAATCTTATTTGGTTATGTACAGTTTTCTTTAGGATTTTACATGTTATGGGCTCGGAAGATAACCTTCCCTCATCTGCCTACATATTGTACTACACTTGTTCTCTACTACACGTTGAAGGATATCAACATCACTACTCTTTGTTCTGCTGGCTGCTTTCTGACAAGAACATACGAAGCCACTAAGCCACTTAACGGGGAAACATAAAGTTCAGATGGGCATATGAAAGTAAGAAGGAAAGAAAAACTCTTCTAGCTCATGTGGTATAAGGTGATCATATAGAAAAATAAATGTTCTTTTTCTCTCCCAAAGATCCAAACGGGTATCTTATTTCAAAGGGATGATTGTTCCTCCTCATCTTGTAGACCTGGCAAATCACGAGGATGCTAGCATTGAGGACCAGAAGGTAAGCCAGACTTCCAACCTGTCCAGTGAAGCTGAAGAAGGTATGAAAAGAAATAGGAACTGCAAATCTAGTATATACATAGTGTCTAATAGCTAGACTTCTAGCACCCTCTTGGATTATAGAATACGAAAATCAATTCATCATAACTGCAGCAAAGGGTGGCAGGAGTCATACAGTTTAGAAGAGTAAGAGGGCCTCAATCGTAATAATGTACAAGATTCTGCTGCTTTAGCTCACAAATTATGCCTACTTAGTGCAGTTGTAAAATAAAGAATTGACTTTAGACAGAAAGAACCTCGAAAGGTAGACTTTAGATAGAAAGAACCTCAGGCCTTATCCTTCAAGAAGGAGTTAACAATGTATTCTAGGAAGTCCAGGTTGGAATACCCTATAAGACAATTCGTAACATCAGTGTTCAAATATTTGTTTTAATTTGTTAGTCAAAAATTGCAAATTACTCCAAAAACAGAGTCCTAGAGGCTACAATACAAAACTGGAGTAAATAGAAAATCAGATCTATTTCTTGTGTTCAAACCCTTCCAGGAAAATAGTACAAAAGAATGATTTATCAGGATGCCAGAGACTATTGAAATACATTCAGGTAGCACAATATGACACTAGGGTTTAGGACTAATAACTTAATATAATGAATGTAACTTTAAACTATAGGCAATAGGCACACCTGACATTTTAAAAACTGATTCTCTTCAGCTTTTTTTTTTTTTTAACCTATTAGTAAAATCTAACTTGGAACAGTACAGAGACTAAAACAATGAATATAAATATTTCCTTAAATCTGAGTGACTAAAAGTTTTTTGATAAACTGGATTACATTAAACTGGTGTGATTATTTCATGCCTGAAAGTAAATTTGCAGCTGGTTTAAAGAGATCTGTGCTAACAGACACCAATGGAAGATTTGGTAGATAGATTCTATGCAAATGAGAACAGCCCTTGTTGCTGTTAATCTTTAGTAAATGTGCTAAATAAACAAGTGGCAACTGTTTAATTTGTAATAACTTTCTTTTCACTGTCTTTTAAAATAGATTTGAATGTTCGTTAGGGAACATAAACTGGTATGTGTTAATAGGAGTGTCACGTTTTCAGGCGATAACCCAACCATTAGCATGCATCACTGATACAAATCTGTTAAGCTGCATTATAATTCTGACAGAACTTGTAACCGTAATAACAATAAGTCTTCTTGTAAATAAGTTTCTTGTTTGTTACTGGGATAGAAGAGGGGATACAAACCTTGAGTTGCTAACATTATTTTGGACTTTCTTACTGTTTTCTGGAGTATAAAATATCCCAGAATTACATGTTCCTATATATTTAGCATTTTTTAGTCCAGCAAATATATTCTGAAAGCAGCTGCTAGTACAAATTTAAAATAAACAATCATGCTTCATTTTCTGTGCTGATGAACTTGCAGAAGGGCCAACCTCAATTACAGATGTAAGCTTCTAAACCAACACTGGATGAGACATTAGGCAGCCAAATCCCTACCTGTGAATGCCCACTGCTTAATTTGACACCACGTTTTAAATTAGACTTTATCATATGTAACTCCAACAAGGTGTACAGGAACACATACTTCGGAAACTCCCCAACTCTCTGTTCCCAACCATACACATTTAATGATATGTTTTAAATGAAAGGACTTCTTCTGGTGTGGAATGTAAAATCTGCCTACCAACCAAGAGTCCTCTTGGTTTGCTGGCAGGAGTGATACCGATACGAAAAAAAAAAAAAATCTATGATTAAATAAATTTACATTAATTAATGCCTATGTTAGGAGCCTGAGAACACTAATTAGCCTTAATTGCCCTGACTACCCTCTTTGCACAGGGTCCCTCGACCCTATCCAAGATATGCCATAGGGGTGTCACGTCTTTGGTCCCATCTCCTGGACCTGTGGCCTATGTTGCGGCCCTGTCTTGTGGTTCTTCTGATGACTCCCTAAAAAGACCTTGGACCTAGCTAAAATTATGTGTACATATATATGCCATTAATGTGTACAATGTATGTATAAAAGCACATCTAACTGCATCTATCTGTCATTTACCTCCCTAATTTCACTCACCGGCATAAAGGTGGAAAATTGAAAGATAAAAAAAAAGTTGGAGAGGACCCACAAGGATCATTGAGTCCAACTCCTGTCCCTGTATATGACAGCCCCACAGTTCACACCAAAAGAGATGTAAAATTAATTAATTTCGTTTATGTTATGTCATATACTCTCAAAACCCATAATTCTGCTCTACAAACATTTTTATAGTTTCTTACAGGGCAAAGGCCACGGCTTCCTGTGTGTTAATGATATTCCATCCATTCCAAAGATTTTTGCAGTCCTCCAAGGCCTCTTTATATCTTACAGAAGGAGAAAATTTGGCTGAGGTCAGGGTTGAGGAATGGACTCAAAAAGAATTGCCCTAATAGGAGAGCAAAAAGAAGATCAAGTGAAGACTAAAATCCAGTTGCTTGATTCTTAGATGATTACAAGTCCATAAGAGCCACTTGCTTTAACCTGGGAGCTCATATATCTTCTCTCTGCACTCTGTGCTTGAGTGAAGGCTGCGTAGAACTTGAAAACCCATAACATGCTTCTAAGTCAAAATTCTTCCCATCCTTTTGTACAAACCAAGATCCTCTATTGCCACCCAGGTTTCCAGTTTTATTCATGCAGCTCGCTACATTGACAGTCTTGTGGGAGGACATGCAATGCAGGAGTGGCATATTTATTTACGAGTTTCATCTGAGAGTATTATGCGAAAAGTGGGAAGGATGTAATCCCCCTGCTACACGCCCTCCACTGAAGTAGTTCGTGTGTCAGTTCTTTATTTTAAGGCACAACATGCTGCACTTACTTCATTTTCATTCTGTTTGAACATCTCCTAATCTTACAATAAGTTAATTATAATTTTTGAATTAATTCTACTTTTTGGAATACTTTGAATTCCACGCAAATTCTCTGCTAAATTACTCATGTGTCTCAATGCACAATGGCTTGGGGCTTTTTCTCAGACTCCCCAGGATTTGGATAGAGGGCAAATGTAACTTCAGTTTAAATCATTCTATTCGTTAAAAAGAACGCTTGGTTACTTTTAACATTCAGCTGTTTGCATGCCACTGGACAGCTCAAGTGGCCATTCTGTAGTGAGAATAACCTTCAGGTTTTGAGAAACAATTGCTGTGTTGGATTTCCAGGCCAGTACTTCTCATACCCATGAAACAGTCTGAAGCAGTGATACATGATTCATAACTGGAGCATTTAGCTATGTGCTTCTTTCTATAATTTCTTCTTAAACTAAGTGTTGGACAGATATGATTTTTTTTTACAAAAGGAAATATTGTGCATCTATGTGTCTATTAAACAAAAAAAATAAAAGTAAATATAACGATAAATAAGTTAGCTTTCCTTTCTAAGGCATTTCTCTGCATCCAGCCACTTCAGAGCACCACTGCTGGAAATGTCCGCAGGGAACTCTGACCCTTGAGGGAACTTACAGAGACAAACAAGATGATTTCACAACTTGAAATTCAGCCTTATGCCATACGGTCAGAGGGACAAGGTAGAAGACAACAATCCTGTCTAAGCAGTCTGCTCTTCTTGTTTTCCTACTGCAGTAATAGCCATTTGGTCGTTACATTATTCTTTAACATCCGTGATACAAAAGAGGCAGTTTCAACATGTTTTGGTTGGGTTTTCGTTTGCCGTTTGCTGTGTTTGGTTGGTTGGTTGTTTTTTAATCCACGCAAATACTATTAAATGGATGGAAAATTTATCTTCATGGCTTTCTGCTTTGTCTTTCCTCTTCATTTATTCACCTTACCTCCAGGGACTATTAAAGAGTAGTTAGAGCTGAGATGTTGTACAAGACCCCTGGAAAGTTCTCGTATTTCTAACACCACTGTACAAATATTTTCTTATGAGTCCATTTCCTGTATTTATTGTTTTCAACATCAGTAGTACACATTATCAATTAATATCCTGTGTGCTTTTTTGCCAGCCAGCCACCAGGTTAGGAAAAATGAACTTCTCCATCTTATATTAGGAAACATTTAACCATAATTTAGGATACCCAGACCCATTCCATTCCCCTGCTCTCTCCTTTCCTTTTCAAACCTCATAGCCCTTCTGAAAGCAAACACGTTGGAGAAATCTTTTTCTCAGGAATTGATGCCACCTCAGAGGTTCAGAGGGCTGGAAACTAGAATCAGCGTTTGACTTTCATGAATCCCTAGAGAGCCATTTCTGTCACACATGAAATGCACAACAAATAGTACAATCTCCGGTCTTAGAGTCGTCTTTGTGGAGGTTACAAGTCTATTGCAGCAATGTAGGGCAACCAGCATGGGTATTCTCCCTTGAAATGCAATTTTGATTCTCTATAGGTAAAAATCACCATTGTTTTTCTGACTTCAGTAAAGCTATTCCTGCTGACAGCTGCTGAGCTTCTGGCCAGCAGTTTCCAATTGTTTGATTTTATGGAAATTTCTGAATGAGGGAGGTATGAGAATGGTCCCAGACCACAGAGCTTTCAATTCGATTTTAGTAAATCTAAATAGAGTTTGTGGAAAAACAAGTATTTAGTACTGAGTGCTGCTATCCTGCAGATTTCAATGGGAACACAATGCAGTTATCTCCCTAGGTAGTCATTTGATATAGTGATGAAGTAATACACCCTAGAAATAACTTTTTCTGTCATATTTATAGCAATTATGTCAAATAGTGAATTTAAATAATTTGAGTTGATTACCACTGGTTTGTGAAAACACACAGTTTGACGTATTCAAAAGTTTCAATTACTGTATGCAAAATGTAATTATGTGGAGTACAAAGCTCCAGGGGAAGCTGTTTGCTAAATACACCTTGTCTGAAATATAATGATCTTCACTTTTTTTTTCCCACAAAATTTGAAAAAAATAATACATTTTGTCAATGGCTGATCATCTAGCAGATCCCTCTTTTGAAAGCTGAGTAGCCTGAGTGCAAAGAGAAAATAAAAATTGTCACAATCTCAGCAACCTATCTGCTATGTAAACAAATAAATCAAATAATTCTTTAATTTTGTTTTATATTTTTCTGGCCACACTTCAAGAGCCCCCTGAGTACTGTTTTCAATCAGTGAAGCTTAGAGTGTGACTTCATTTCTTTCAAAATAAGCCTTTGTAAAACGAACTTGCTAATGGTAACTTATCAGCTGTTTCGTTAAGGGTTCTTTAGGAGTCATTTTCTTAAAGGTAAGGTAGCACTTCTAGTGGCCAAGAGTTCCTTAAGAAAAAAAGACTGGGATGATCATCTGATCACCAAGTCCAGTCACATCTGATTGTGGGAAACATACAGTAAATGTATTGTCTTCACATATATCCTCCCAAATCCCACACAGCTCAGAACTTCCAAAAAGTCATGGTTTAAAAATGCTGTAGAAAAGGAGCAGAAGGTCTATGGAAGGTGGCAGGGGATGGAAGTCGACATTTTGCCATGATACTGATCCCAGTGTTTATAGCAGTTTTCACTTTTGTCCTTGTGAGACACTTATTAGCCCCAGTGACACAAACACTGGCATAAATGTTGTATTTCTATGAGCTCTGCAGCTCCATCTGCAGAACTTCACATATGGAAATGCCGATTAAAATTTATATTATGCTTTTAAATACACAAAGTTTCAGAGTTGTTAAATTTCACCCTCTCTAAAGCATCTGTGTATTTCATTTGCATCTCACAAAAACAGATCGACATTAAAATCCATTTTATTTGGGTTGCTGTGGTAACCCCAAATAACCCTAAATTCCTTCTGTTCATATTTACTCACATTCATGGCTTTGGAAACTCTTTATCCTTCTGATGCTTTTATTTTCCTTCCTAGAGAAACTGTTTTCATATATAGCATGGGATGCATATCTGTTTATTTTATTTTTCACAAATACGAAGACATTTGTGATTATTCTTTCTCCTTAAACAATTATGTGCCCCTTCTATCGTGTCTTATATCAAAACAATTATTATCATTAAAATTTCAAATTTCCTTTTTCCTAAAGAGCTGAAAAATATGCTACCACCAGGTTTGGTGGTAGTTCGATTTGAACTTCTGTTTTAAAGAACCAGGAAAAGCCTTTTTTAATATCTGGGTAAACAGGATTTTCGTGCCCACAACAGGACAATTTCTTTCCAATTAACTGGAAGTAAGCAGGGTAGGAAGTAAGGGAAAAAGTTCTTTTTGAAATGAATTATTTACATCTCAGTTGTACTTGATTACAATTTTGCTTTGACACAAGGCAGCACCTTCCTATTGTCCTACATGACTAAACAATTTGTTTCTGTATCCTTAACTGACATACACTGCTAAAAAGGATTGAGGGTAGCATGCCAGTTTCTAATGTGACCGCCACACCCCAGCATAATTCTGAAAGAATATTGCTCTCGTGTTCTGCTCACATTGATGTTATATTTTGAAAAAAAAAAAACCACCATAAAAGAAAATCAAAACTGAAAAAGTGAAGTCTATAATAATGCCACTTAGTTTCAAGAGCCTTTGAATTAGACGAAAGATACATCTAGAAAGAATGTCTCACTTGTTGACCATTTTCTACATAACAACTTAGGTTATTGCTATTTCTTTTAATCTTTTCATTTATAAAGCATATTAGGCCAAATAATATAATTTGTGCAAATAATGACCTGACTACATGATCTTCACACTCACCTTCTCACATGGTAGCATTTTTCCAATTATTTCAACTTCTGACCAATTAGCTAAAAACCCGGCAATAAATATGTAATATGTGTTTTTCTGAGTTTCTAAAAAACGAACAAAAAACCCCAACCCAACCCAACAACAATGAAAAAAACCCCAAACAAACAAAGAAAAATGAACAGACTGATGCATGAGAATTAACCATAGAGAAAATAATTTTTGATGATGCACTGGCAGCAAATCCATGTAAGGACCAAACACAGTATGTGTTTTTTTATATTGGTATTAGCCAAAGAAGAGGTACCGAAACTAAACATGGATATACACAAATAAAAGAGTAGTACAGGGAAAACAAAGCAGATGCTCTGCCACAGGGACCTTTGGTGAAACTGGAACAGTTCTGGGCAAGAGCAAACCAGAATGTTGGCATATTAGGGCTGCTAGGGCATCATTACCTAGGAAGACATCAGCAATGTCAGGAGTTTTCTGAACCTATTGCAGCCTTTTTGAAGTCTGCTGGACCGAAGACTACACGCTAACTGATTTTTCCACCCAAATATTGTTATATCTGTATTGCAGAAGTATTCTTTATCATATTCTCCAAGGCAACACAAATACCAAGTGTGTCCAAAAAGCCAAAATAATTATTTGCCTTGGGAAAATTTCAGATTCCTGACTGAGTAGAAATAGCTGCAGATGACCACACTGCCAACCACTGTCAATACTCCCAGCAGTAAGACTCTTCAGGCAGTGAGGCACAGATGAAGAAGAGTTTTCATCACAGGACTTCCAATAGGGCTCTAACCACAAGTTGCTTCAATCAAAACACATTCATTATAGACCTATACACTGTATTTTTCTAAAAGAAAAACAACCCAGCTCAGGTTAATTCAGGTTACTTATTACTTTTCACTTTCGTGATAGAAAAGAAGCAGGGTTTGTTGGTTTGGTTGGGTTTTTTTTGAGCAGTGGTACAGAACACACATTGATCTGCTTGTATGGTTGAGTAAAAATTCCTTATGCCTTTCCTCTGCTCTATTAGGAGTCTCATTTCTAATTTTCCCTTCATACAAGCTCCTTTTCTTTACGACTGTGGACACAGATCTTAAATCTAATAGTTTGCCTTCATCTCTCATCTCGAGATCTTCACTAGCAGCTAGATAACCTGATTCCTCTGCAGTTGATGCACTCCTTCTATATAATTTGCTTATTACATCTTATAGTGGTTGATGTGGAACAACAGCACCAAGTATAACACTGTAGGAAGGTCATATATTGGCTTTTACTTTCAGGGATCTAATGAATTAATTTAGCAACAATAGCAAATACTATGTCGACTGCACCTTTTAATTAACAAGAAAAGTGTATTATAATTAATAAATTATCTCAGAGGCATAAATCACTTAATGATTTTAAGGTTAGAGATCAGCATACACAAAAAGAGATGTAGGCATGGGAAACATTGAAGGTTTAATTAGAGGTAAAACTTTTCAGTTATATGGAATACATTCATATTTAACCTCCCTGAGAAGTAAAAGTATTTCTGCCACAGGATAACTGAGCTGTTTATGGGAAATGATTTGATAAACTCTGTTTATCCTACAAGATGCTTGATTTAGTGAATGGCTCTCCAGAAACTTCTGTTCAGCAAAGGAAAGCTCTAAAGGAATTGATATCTGGAACATCTTTAGTGAACACAACTATTATTACAATTTCTGTTTGAAAAAGAAAAATAAAGCTAGGTAATACAACAATCAGTAGATGTGCACTAGGTTTTAAGCAGTTGTTTCATGTTAGAATCCTGCTT
This sequence comes from Pampusana beccarii, assembly GCA_013399365.1. Classification (NCBI taxonomy): domain Eukaryota; kingdom Metazoa; phylum Chordata; class Aves; order Columbiformes; family Columbidae; genus Pampusana; species Pampusana beccarii. The sequence goes on along the minus strand of VWYH01001528.1, from coordinate 794,951 downwards.
TATTTGAATTTGAGCCAAATCTACTGGAGCCACTAGAAGTTTTGAATTTGAGCAATGAACTTTATAGCATGCCTGTGAATCATCCTCTTAAGCCTAAATTAATTTCATCTAATTTAAGGCAGCTGAGATACCCATACTTGGAGCCAGGTTACAAACTGCTACAGAGAATGATTTTTTTTTTTTTCTTCTTCTGTACAGTAGAGCCATGGCATTTCTAAATAATCCTAATAATAGATGTGAAGCCCCCACACACATGCAGAAAATTGTTATACACATGATATGCTTAGCTACCTACATCTTTACGCTGCTGTGACAAGACAGTTCAAAGGAAGACATTATTCAATTAATACAGAAGAGTATAGTGCAATCACAGCCTATCAAAGAAAGAAAGAAGCTAAGCACTTGAAAGAAGAAAGGAAATATTTTAGGTTATTTACTGAAAGTAACGACATTTAACGTGATACAGCACCAACTATCAACAAAACTTGAAAGCATTTCAGGGGAAGATTTGAAGAGGGTGAGTGGAGTTGTAACTGCTTTTTCAAAACAGTTGTAACTGTTTGTTTTTCAAAATCTAGCTGCTTCAGTTTAAAGGCCAAATTTATCTGTCCAGAGTAGAAAAGCTATGATTCTGCTCAGCAGGATGACATAAAATGTTTACAGCAAAAGTCTAGATATCCTATTTGATTAACCAGAAAAGTGTCTTACCTAGGGTTTTTCTGAACCCACCATTACTAGTTTCTGCAAGAAGCTAGGATGCCTATACATGAAACTTAGTAAAAATCTCCCCATATTGAAGCTCCAAAAGTAGAAGCAAAGGCACTGCCATAAACAGGGAGAATCTAGACCAGAACTCATAGACACTTGAGGACGTTCCCACAGAGAAGAGTGTTGCAAAATGGGAACAAGTGATGTTACAGCAGTGCAGTAAGTGGAGACAACTGGGAGATGGCCTTACCAAGTTCACCATAGTATGAAATGAAATAAAATTAGGATTTAAAATTTCTGATTCACTGCAGATTATTCAGAAATTCTAGATTCACAAAAATTTGTTCTGATTGTGAAAGATCTAATGGGAATTTCTCCAAGCAAAGTTTACCGGTTTTCAAGGTCAGGCCAGGTCACACGAGGATTCTTTATTTATATAAATAAGGTAACAGTTGAATTTGAAAGGATTTATTTTGTCATCAAAAGGTGATTATGTTTCATAATCAAAGTATAAATCCAGTCCAAAGTACAAATTAATGTACTGAGAGCCAAGAGGTTTGAAGTCTTTCCAGCTCATTTCAGATCATTCCAGAATTAGACTCAATATACTAATTGCAAGGCAAGAGTTTAAAGATTTGCTTTAGCTAGTTCTGATTTTGGGTGTTTTCTAGTGTGTGCCATGGTAAATGATCTCTTCCCTTGAACATATGTTTCTGTACCACAAGTCAACACCAATCCAAAGACTTTCCCCTTGTCCTGTAGCTCATCTCCCACTTAGTTCCAGGTCCCAGACTTGATCTAATCTAAGTGGAAGTACCACCTGTTAATAGGCACTTACAAACAGTACTTGTCATGTTACCTCAAAGCTACAAGAGTTCTCCTGTTTGAACACTATGGTAGCAGAGGACCATCATGTCTCAGCCACCTTAGAGTGCAGGGGCCTGTTCTGATGTGGTTTGTCTACAAAAAAGGATTTAACAGCAAGACATGAGTTAGAATTTAAACTCTGAGCCTAGCACGGGTTATATATAAATGTGTGTATAGGCATATCTGGTTCAACCACACTTTCTGTATATAATTAGAGCATCTTCCAAACAGCTAGTTTACACCAGCCATGAGACAGATCATCTGTCCAACATAAGATTACTCTTTTCATGGACATTAGTTTTTTAGTAGAAATCTTTAGGAGAAAATCAGAAGATCTCCTGCTTTAAAATAAATATTTTTGAAATTTTTCAGCGTAGAAACGCGCTTCCATGAGAACAGATATGGTGGTCAAAGAATTTCTGTTTAGGATCATCTCTGGACTGAGATTTTTCACAAATTTTATCTCCGGTTCCTAAACGAGCTCAGCTAATAATCAGTGGCTTATTAGAAAGCTCAGAGAAACAACATGTCTTTTCAATTTGCCTACAAGGTCAAAAAAACTTCCAGAAGGATTTAATATACGTACACAAGCTTGATGTATTGAAGTGCTGCATTTTTTTACAATGCTAACAGTTTGATGAGAATATCAATTAAACATGACTGTGTAGTTAAGATTTCCATCTCCAAATGCAGCTGCAGCAAGTAACCGGACTGCTAATCAAAGCAGTGTTATAATTAAGCGGTGATGAGGAAAGCGGTAGCCGTCAGAAGGGAATGACAGAAAGGAGGCAGCTGCTTTCATATCATTTTAGTGTCCATTTCTTTAATGAGCCTGAGGAGACAATTCCCTGCTGACTATTCATTAATTAATGAGAGGAGAAGAGCTATTAGCATGCAAACAAGTAGAGAACAGGTGATGACAGTCTTCTGTTTGCAGGGAATGAGCATATTGAGGAAAGGAAGCTTTAGGATAAAGTAAACATTTTAAAGGCAAAGTTTAACAGAATGCTAAGTTCCCAACACTTCGGTTGGGCAGCAATGAAGTGTTTCTTACAGCTTAACAGAGGTATATTATTAGACTCAACTTCTGAAATACCCATGGCCAGATCAGAAAGAAAAAAGGAAGCAACACAGAGGATTCAGCAAATGGCTATTGCTCATTCCGAGTCAATACCAACATTTTGCTTTGACTTGACTACGCTAAAAACCAGTTGGATAGAATCTGCTAGGAGACATGGTCTCATTCCAGCTCGATCTTGCAAAGTTATCCCAGTAGCTTGCCCTTTGCTTGGGAAGCCTGAGATGCTTTGAGTGAGTTTTGCAAGGCAAACCAAACTCTTTCCGAGCCTTAAAGATCTCAGGGTGCAGAGCAGATTGTGCCAAAAATCAACCTGCAGAGATTAATAAAGAGAAGACAATATCACAGTGCTGAGTGTCAGCCATCCTTCTGTTGACTGGAGACCCTTTGCATACGTACGGCATCATAGGGTGGCTGAGATTGCACAATTGTTTGTAGTCTCGTGGTATCAGCTCACAAAAAGATTCTTTGAGCCTCTTTGCACAACTTGAATTCATGTAATACTAAACGCCCTCAGGCCAGATTCCAATTCGTTCCCTTTGTTCTGATCAGAAAGTGTAAAGTAGTTGGATTTAGACACATTTGTACTGAAGAAAACTCCCGATAATGCTGATTCTGTCCATTTTCTACTCGGGGCATTTTGTGTAGGATGTGTGAAGAACATGGTGGAGCTTGGTTTTGCAAGTGCAAGCTCCCAAAAGACTTGATGTTAACAGCATATGTCAGAGCAGCCACAAGTCTGGTGTAAACAGGACATGTTGAGGCAGCAAAGACTGGACATGTGAGATAGACAGACTTCAAGTATCAAAGCTCCAAACAGTATCCCATCATATTTTGGGGATTTACATTAGAAAGGCCACAGTGACAATCGCACTCATACAATATGCCACTCGTAGAAGTCTGTTCCACAGAATCTTGCATCTCTTGCATATGCAGTAGCCAAACACAAGGATTTGATTCTTGACACTATATACCACACACAAACTGCTCCACATATGTTCGCAGGGTGGGTAGCTATAGCACATGTTTTTTCTGCTGAAGATTCTAAATGTCAGGGACGTTATACATATTTCTCAATGATTCTTCTAATGAGTGGATGGTGGAGAAAAAAACAAACAACAGAGTTCAGCAATTTTATCCAAGGTTATAAGCAGTGAATGACTGCAAAACATGTCTAGAATGTATAAGAAAAAAAAAAAAAAAAGCATGGCAATCTGTATGAGAGAATATGGAACATAAGAAGCACCCCTCACTTTATATCACATTGCTTTATAAAATGTGTAGTATCTTTGGGGGGAAGGAAGGTGTATTTCAGTAACATTGGGGACACTTAGGTATCTAGGGATAAAGCATAAATAATAATGACAAACCCTTCATTCCATCGTAAATATATATGAAATTAGATTTTAAATTTGTCTATTAAATATTCTTAATTTTATCACATTGCTCATATCTCTCTCCATTTTTCCCAAGATCTGTAATTCCAGGTGTCTTGGGTTTCTGCTTGATTTCTTTTTTGTTGCAAAGGGAAATTTGCTGAGTGCCCCTCCCTGACTCCTTAGGAATTACAGTACCAGCTTTCTGGGGGAAATGACTGTAGTTATATAACATCTTTTGCCTGTGTGAAATTCATTCGTTGGTTCCAGCCTCATTCAGGACTTCAGGATAATTTCAGTACAACCGTGAAATAACAGAAAAAAAAAAAAGTAATTAACATGAGCAAATAAATTAAAGTAGTCCCTTTCTCACTACATCCATGGAGGGCTATGTGGTAGGAAGTGGAAAGATGTCTTGTTTCAGTGCAAAATATTTATTTGACTTCTAAAAATGTGCAGCTTTCTTGATCCACCCATTTCATGGTGCGAGTGAACTGTAATAACCCTTGAGATAAAACCACATGCCTCTAATTACAAACAGGCATTTATATTTAAAGTTTTACTTCTGTTTTTCGATGACAAAGGTGGAAAAAATTGACCATTTATCTCCTTTCCTGCCTAGAAATATATGCCTAATGCCATCTTCAATCCAGCCACCAGTGAAAATATCACACGCAGGAATCCATATATCTTTTAAATTAGCCAACATGAGTAACATAGCAATGGTATCTATCAGGAAAGACAGTTGAATTGTCCAAGGCAGCACACACCAGATCCTGGTACCAAGCTGTCAAACCATTATGAAGATTTCCACACACCTGAGATGGCAAAACTAGCAGAAGTTGAGAGTGATGATTTCCAAAGGAACCTGGGACAAATCAGTATGCGAGCTAAACAGATTCTGGCACTCTTAAGTTATAACCAAAACCATATCAAGGCTAATAGGGAAGAAGGGAGAGGTGTTATTTTTAAGGAGAGGAAGAAAATGAAACAACCCCATTGTTTTCCACCTTTTTTCTCTATTCTTTTACCATTTAAATCACCAGCTGAGCAGCACTTTCGCACCTGCATGGCCTGAATGTGCTGAGTACCAACAATCTGGTCGAGACAGTGGAAATGGAGCAGCTCTTGAAATACAAAGAGCTGGTAGGTATGGAAATCCTGTCTTTCCGTCTGTTATACTCGGTGTGTGCACAGAGTACAGACACCCCAATACTTTGTGCAGGGGCTACACAGCTGGCACATATAACAGTGACTCAGACCTCCAAATCCAGCTCACCTGATTGCACCGCATTAAAGCATAAAATTAACAGCTTCATGCACTCCTTTCATTTGACAGCACTGCCTCTCCCACACAGCAAAATCTCCACCATCAAGAGTAAACAATGAATTCTTAATTGTGTTTATACTCAGTTGTACGTCAAAGTCGATGGCAGGTGTTTTTAAGTCCACATATAGTAGTCTTACCTTAAGAAAGCCAGCAGGATGTCTGAACAAACCCGGTGAAAATGCAGCAAACTTCCTAAGAAAAAGAAAAAAAAAAGTGAAAATAAAGACTGTAACCAAGACTATGACTGTGACATATATGAAGACAGTTAGTCTGGTGAGAACACTGTATGCCAGCAATACATTACAATACACATCATCCTCCCATCCCTAGGTTTTGTTTAACTTCACCTGTAGATGAACATTTAAACGTATTTGCTGCTAATATTAATTTTCTTATCCCAGATCTGATCAGCATATGAAACCTCACTATATATTGCATCAGAAAGGATAGAGGAAATTAATAATGATTGAAACGCTTTCTGGTCTTATCTTTCACAATATAAGTAATAGTACAGCTAATTTCAAAACAAAAGCTGAACCTTCTCTCTGTATTTTTTTTAGTTCCACATCTTTTTTTTTCATAATTCCTGAGGGTTATCATTATTTTCTTTTCATATTTAATGAAGGCATAAGACTAATGAAACTAAAAATTTCAGATTCTTAGAGGTCAAAATAAGAATCACTATTAGTTTAAGCTTGAAATATTAAAAATTATTATATCATCTTACTGTTCTTCCTGCAATTTTAAGACAAACAGTATAGAATAGGGGTTTATAACTCCAAGAGTGATGAAAAGATCAAATTCTTGGCATTGCTACTCAGGTTTTAGTTGTGATATAGAAGCAAAGGGAAACTGAACAGTGTTGAAGGAAAGAAGATTTACAGCTTGTTAAGAAACACTTCTTCGTAAGATTCTTATTGAGCTTCTAAAACTCAGTGTTACGAGACATCTCTGATACCAGAAATGACCATCAAAACAGGCAGGAAAGAGGCCTCATGTCTGACTGCACAGAAAAGTAAAAACCAGTGTGCTTGAAGTCCTGCCCCTGCTCTCTGACAAGTTCTTTCAGTTCTGATTCGAGAACTTCTCACTCAAATACCTTGACCTCTGTATTTCTATGATGAAATGACCAAATGAAGTATTATAAGGACAGGTATTGGGGTTTGTTTTCGATGGCTCAGACAAGCATCACTAATTCTTCTGGGATGGATGGATGAAAAAGCCTAACAGTGAGAAGCTGAATTATCACTGATTTACCTTCAGTTTCCTTATGCCCTAAAAGAACGAAAGCACAAGTCTACAAACACAACCTGTATTTCACTGCAATTGTACTTCTCACCACAGTTGTTACAGAACAAGCACTTAAGTGACAGAACCCATTTTAAGACCCTTTTAGGATATATTTTTCCTGGTAACTGAACCAAATATTAATTGAATCTAGATCTTCTCAAATTTGCTGCCCACAGAGACAGATCTTGTTTCAGATCCGAATTCCTACTTCCCCTTTTGCACCTCATTTTGCTTTAATTTAACTGCTTTAATTGAGAAACACCTTTACAGCCCCTTCTTGGAGAGTTTTAAACCCCAGTCAAAAGATTTCTCTGATGACATCCCATAGTTTCCTACGCAGGCTTGTAATGGCTGCTTTCCACTTCCAGATTGTTTGCAAATGTATTAAGGCATTGGCTTCTGCCAGCTATAGCACAGAGAAATATTACACACAGGGAACACGAGCAAAGAGGATATTAGAGCTACAGCTGGAGCCCATAAAATGTCTTGAAGAAGGAAGTTGTGGGGAAAGTAGAGTCATTGGGTTTTCTGAAAGCTGCAGATTGATGTGACCTTCACCAGGAAAGTTTCTCCAGTTACATTAACTCCAGGAGGACTGGGACTGGGGTATTTGAAACAGATGTGGGTGGGAATGAAGCTCTAAATTAATTTCTCCAGGGAGTAAAGATGGGGTTGACCATGTTTTCTGTATTTTATTGAAGTCTGGTTGTGTTTTTAGTTTTGTTTTTCAGTTTCCGTATTTTTCCATTTTCAAATTCTAAAGAGATATAGGAGGCTGTCAGACAAACAAGCAAACACTTTTTTTCTATCATTCCTTTTTAAAATTCCTGTTATTAGAATTGTAAATTCTGGAGGTCCATTCACTCAGAAGGAAGGACCAGCAGGTGTTTTGTATATGAAATCTGCAAAATTTTTCTTTGATTTTTCAACAGGAAAAAAAAAAAAGAAGCAATTTAGTACAGCTCACAGAGTTAGCCAGGAAGAGATGAAAAATCGTCCAATCAATCCTCCAACACTGCAATTCTGTATTCTGTGACTGAATAATCAAATCCTTCAAACTCTACACTAGATTTTACTCTACAGTTTACACTAGAGTGTAAACTCCAGGTCACTGCCTGCCACCATATCCTTGCATTTAATGCTAGAATGCCTATAACGTTATAATGACAATGTCAAAATAAATTCTGAAGTCACGTGGCACACATGAATACAAGTCATGAACCGGATTTGGGAGACAGCAAGCATACCTATTGCTAACTCGCATTGCCGTGTGCAATATTTCCATTGGACGCTGAGACCTTTCCACTTACACCAGACTTTTTGTTTATTGTACGGAATAGACCAGCCCTATCCAGAAAACATGATATCTATAATTTCCACTCCCTGACTTGTGTTTATACATATTCAAATTTACTTTTTTTAATTAACTGTACCTAGGTCTTATTTTTGGAGTACAGCTTATATTTCAAACATCCTCAAAAATCCAGAAAAATCGTGCTAGGCCTTATTTTGGGGGTAGGTCTTCTTTTTGGGAAAACAGGATATTTACTGTAACTTGACACCAGGGGTGTCAAAGTCATTTTCGCCAGGGAGTAGTTACATTTATATAGTCCTAAAATGACATTTGGCCCATTGAAGGCAACCGCGAAATTGATGTGGCCCCTGGTGAAAAGTAGTTTGACACCTCTGCTTTACACTGTGTACATTTATTGGTTTCAGTTGCATTTACTCCCAGTTCATCTTGCTGTTACTGGGAAGAGAGTCATACTCACAGTTATAATAATGACCTGGGATCTTTTCAGATAGGCTTAAAACAAAACACTGCTGTGAGCAATTTGGCATAATTTATGCCAGATATTATTTTACTTTATTTTCCATCTATTACAAATGCACATGACTTATTGGAGATGTTGCTTCTTGTAGAGAAGAAAAAAACCCTCATAAATTCCACTGAGTAGCAAACTATTTTAAGTGGCTGTATATTTGAGTAGCTCATAAATACGCCTGATTTCAGCAGTGGATTTACTAGATTTTTAATTTTCCAGCAGATTGGTTGTAGTTTTAAAGGTTTCATCTGAAGTCATCTGGTCTATTTAAAGGGCATAATGTACTTAACTATTCAACAGGCACTTGATCCCATGAATGCACTTTACTAGTAATAGGATAGTCTTTTTCCAGGCCAGTAAAAAACTGTTACTCACTGTAAAACAAACAGATTGTGAGAGGGAACGCTCATGCTGATGGCTGGCATCCTGACAAAGGGAAAAGGGAAATATGGCCCTTTCCTGAATTACATTGCGTTGACTCTATCTGTTCCAAACATTTAACTCAACTCCATTCTTCTCATGATACTTATGACAATAATAGGAAAACAGATTTATGTCATGAAGGCACTGACCTTTGTCAGAGAGAACATTTTGACAGGAAAAGATGTGATATGCTGCTATGCTCTATAATTTTGACAATGACTGACAGTGTGCCTGTATGTCGACATGGCAAAGCTTATGCTTATTTTTTACATTGTCATCCTTGCATTAATTCTTGGGTTTTTTTAGTGACTTCAATCGCGTAAATCTTTTCTAATGAAATTACTAGATGGAGGCAATTCATGCTTCTGGGAAGCCTTGATTCACCCCACACCTGTAGAAGTAACTCGTGCTTCAGGGAAAGATAGGTTTTGGGCAAATTATTTTTCTTTCTCTTCAGAATTAGTGGGCAGAGACTCCATCACCATAGTAGCAAAGAACTCATATATCCAGGTAGCTAGTCAAGGTGAAAAGAGGCACAGAAAAACACATTTCTCCAAAGGTAGGGTGCAAATGTTCAGTATATTTTTTTGAATTAAAAATTATAACTTCCAATGGAGACTTCAGTATTCCAACTGAGCCGTTTATACTATCTGCTTCTCCTGAGTTATAGCCTCTTATTTTGGGAAGATTGTAGCATAGCAATGTGGTATGGCATACAGTGTTCAACTCTTCTTTTCTTTTTTTTTTTTGTTTGTAGTCTAGCGTGAAGAATATCTTCAGTGCTGTGCAGTGCAAACAAAATTGACAGCCTCTGCCCTGGAGAATCTTATCTTGCAAACTCTTACACATGAGTAATTTCATTCACTTGGAGTTTATTTCTGTTCCCAGTGAAATCACTGGTGAAATTCCCAGTAACTCCAGCAGAGAAGGATCAAGACAAGAATATTAACATTGACTTATGTGAGAGCTCTCAGAGAACAAATCAAACCAGAATACAACGAAAGCAATGAAAACTTGTTTCCCATCTTTCACCTTCCATGATTTAGGTATAAAATTGCCTAGATGTAGCATCACTTTTCATTCCATTCTCTGAGTGACATATAATGAGGTTTCATTGTTCACTATGACACTTTGACAAATGTTGTGTTACTGTTGCTCTTAAGAGTCACTATACAAAACATCCCCACTTCAGAAGCATAGTGCAAGTATAGTGAGAATCCAAATGAATTATGCATGAAACATGAGAAAGGAAGCAAATGTTAACTAATTTCAAAATGGGTCAAAATCATGACAATTTAGTTGGTGACAAGTGAAGTAATTTTTCTAAAACATTAACCAACTGTGTCCCTTCTGCTAGATTGATTTGCAGAGCAGAAAAGGTCACTTTCCAGGCAGATGGGGAATTTCCCAAGCAGAAGGGAATACAGCTTCTACATGCCAGATATAATGAGAATCAATAAATTAGGCAAAGCTCCTGTTTACCTAAGCTGCAATATTGATGGCCAAGCCCATGAGAATGCTAATGTCTACATTCATCATTTTTTTAAAGTCTTGAAATTTAGAGCACAGTAACACAGGTTATGATAGATCTATATATCATAGATACGGTAACATTAGAAAAGGTACCAACCATAGAATACAAATATAATGCAACTGAATAATTTCAGTTTCTTCCACACAAATTTCGATTTTATCACCTAAAATGAACTGGGACGTAAAGTAGTACTAAGAATAAAATGTATGGCTTTAAGTACTGATGGCAGATTAGAAGATCTTTTCACTTTTATGTTGCCAGTGACTAGGAGCTGGTATGCAAGCTATGTGACATGAACTGGTGGTCTTCATCCAGTTCCCAGATTGTGACACCATATGGCTCCTTCATATGGCAATGTAATCCAGTCACAAGGATTGTAACAAACCTTTCAAGACAGAAAGGTACCATATGACTGGAAAACAGCAAGTTTAATAGCTTAAGTTAACAGAATGCATGTGATCCATATACCTAAAGGCCTTTAACTCCAACTTCCGAAGCACGTATTCTGAGCAAGAGAATAATTAAAAACATGTAAACAAGTGGAAAATGGGGCAAGAATGGCTAGTCCTGATGTGCAGGGACTCAAGCAGCTGTGGTAGAAGACGAGCATGGATAAACAGGGAAATCTAGACTCAATCGAAAAACAAAAAGGAAGCAGAAATAAGCAGAGATGGATTTTCTAAGAAAACTATATACACATTTCCTGAGTGAGCAGGGGTGGAATTAGAATGGTCCCACAGTTCATCTGTATTTCAATCTACCAAGAGATGTGCAAGGCAACAAGCAGGGCTTCTATAGGTACATTAGCAGCAAAAAGCTTGCCAAGGAAAATGTTTGTCTTGTGCTGAAGGGGGATGGCCACAAAGTGATGAAAAATAGAGAAGATTGAGTCATTCTGTACTTTCTTTGCTTAGCATTTATTGGCATGTCTGCCCTCACTGTATCAGATCTCTATGTCTAACAATAGAGTTTGGGGAGTGAGGGAAAGCACAACAGAAGACAATAGTACCAGGAACTGCCTTAGCAAACTGGACATACATAAAGCCATGGAAACAGTTGAGATGTGTACAAAGAATATTGCAGGAGCTGAAGTCATTTTGAGACTGCTTTCTGCCATTTTTGAAACATCACAACCATTGCTGCAGGGACCAAGTGACTGGAAAAAGGCAATGTTATACTCAATTAGAAAGAGTAAGGAGGGAAACTGGGGGAATTACAGGCTCAGTAAAGAGCACAAGGAAGTCTTGGGACTGGAACAACTCTATGCAACAGCACAGTATGAGGACCAACACAGTGGGGAGTATCTTTGGGGGAAAGGATGTGATATCTGGATGGACAACAAGTTGACATCACTGTCTGCATCATGTCCTTGCTGTCATAAAGGCTGAGAACTTTTGGGGCTGCCTCAGCAGCAGTGTAGCCAGCGAGCCAAGGAAAGTGATGATTCCCCCTTTACTCAGCTACCGTGAGTCCATATCCAGAGTACTATGGCTAATTTTAGCATCCCCAGTATGAGAGTGACAAACAGAAAAGCACAGCAGAAGCCAACAAGAAGAACAGTGTTTGGCACACATGACATAAAATGAGAGGTTGAGAGAGCTTGAATTATTTAGCTGGTGGAGAAAAAGATGTCTTCAACTATAAAAAAGGGTGACAGAGGACATAGGCTCATGTCTGAGGTCCACAGTGAAAATGCAAGAGGCAACAAGGGAAATTCAGTTTGGATATTGAGTTAACGGCTTTTGCAATGAGAGCAATTGGTGCTGGAGCTTGTTGCTCAGAGAGGCTGTGGAGTCCCCATCCTTGCAGAGGACGTGTGCCCCTGAGAAACCTGGTCCAACTTTGAAGTTGGTCCTGTAGAGGACCTGTAGAAGGTTGGACTAGGTAATCTCAGAGAACCTCTGTGATTCTTTGACTTTAAGTATAGAATAACTTATGAGTAGAGCAGTAAACCACAACATCCTGGCAAAAAATATGTCTCAGCAGAAGCAGGATACCAGCAAAATTTTCTCTAAGAAATTCCGATTAAATTTTTGGCAGAACACTACCTGGAAGCTGCAGTACAGTGATTTATTGCTTTCTGATGTGTCAAAAACCTGGTTCAAATGAAACTTTATTCTGTAACAACATTCTGAAACGTTCAGCCAATATTAAAATTGAAAATTCATCTCTATTTTTTGGGGGGGATAAAAAAAAAATAAGGCGGAAAACTGTTAAGAGAGCAATTTGCAAGTAGGATTGAATCTGATGTAATATGATGGGATACAAGCTATTTTGATCCAAATCTTTGGCTCCTGGCACAGCTCCTTTGCACTGATATTTTATCTTAATGATGAACTAGTAAAACTCTTGGGAATTCTCATTCTGTAAGGAAAATCCTGGCTGGCAGAGAAAGCAAGTATAGCTGCCTTCACTCCAGGGTACTGAAAAGGCCATTTCCAGGGCAGGGATGGGAAGATGAAATAGATCATTATAATGGATTCTGGTTTTGACAGTAATGAAGGAGACAATCACCTCTCCATACAAGTACCTGGACATGTTGTGTAATGAGACTACTGAAAATAGATATGCTTTCTGGATAGTTTAGGGCAAAAGTTTTTTTTGTTTGTTTGGTTTTTTTGGTTTTTTGGTTTTTTTTGTTTTGTTTTGAACAACAGCAACAGTAATGAAGCTCAAGATAACTTATTTTTGGAAGCTTTTAAATTCATTAAAATCAATTAATACTATAAAATAATGCTAGAGGAAAAAATATATTACTATATTACTTATTATAGGAATTATTTCTTCTGTCAGATTCACATTGTTTTCCATAGCAAAAATTGAAATGCTACAGTAGACTCTGATTTTTCTTATAAATGTATAAATCCAAAGTAGCATAATTATTAACGTATTTGTTATGAATATTTACACAGTTTTCTAAGAGCAGAATTTAGTTCATACATTTCCAGTCTTCAATCATTTCTTTTACAGCAAAGGATAACTGACTGTAGCAGAGAAAGAAACAATATAATCACCATTTTAAAGCTCACTCCCTTTGAAATTTCAGCCTTCTAACCATTTAGGATCGCATTTCACAGAATACACGAAAGAACTTATTTGCTGAGACTAATGACAGAACCACCAAAACTGTGTAAGCCATATATTTGTATTTCCTTAAGACATGCTGCTGAATTCTAGACAAATCTGTCCTGCTAATAAATTTTATTTATGAATAATGCCAGGCTATAAAACACCACACAATTTTCAGTACAGCCCAGGGACTAAAAATTCTTCCTCTACCATCTACAGTCAATGTAGTTCTGGATTCCAGATGAAATTCCAGACAGCAAGATTTACACAATATGTACAGAGTGCATTAATCCACTGCACTACAAAGTCCATTAATTTTGAATTCTGCTATCAATTGCACTACATGACACTGTGATAACTACATTATTACCTTTATAAAAATGCCTTTCCTGATATTGAGGGCCTTGCTTTTACTCTCTGGATATTTTGTGCAGTTTTGTACATGCACATGTGTGGGTAGAAATCTCAAACATATATGCCTATATGCTAAATATTTGCATTAATATTTATTATGTTGTTAGTATCATATATCAGGCTGTTAATTTAATTAAATTAGAGATCCATCTTCTTTAATTTGTTTACTATATAGTTAAACATTGTAAATTAAATTATCCATGAATGGAAAATAATGAGATTAAAAGCCAACAATAGAAAGCAAAACTAGTTATTCCATCCCATTTTAGTGGATTTAAAAGGATCAGACTAAGGATCTATGGAGAAAATTTGTTTCAACTGAACCACTGAATTGTATGGAGTCAAGGTGTGCCTTTCAGTTTTAGAAGACCTGCTTTGAGCAAATGGTTGGACTGGAAGCCTGCCAGAAGTACCTTATAACCTAAATTATTCTCTGATTCTGCGACTTTAAAAGGAGATTTTATTGCAATCTTCAGCCAGCAAATGGTTTATTATAGAAAATATCTTGGATTTGCAGAGTGATAGCATATAACATGAAAGAGATAATCTGGAACACAGGAAATTCCGGATCAGGAAAAATTCCTTCATAATGGGAGTGGTCAAGCACTGGACAAAGGGACAAGAGAAACTGTAAGATTTCCAGGCTTGGAGATATTAAGAACATGGCTGAAAAAGGTTTTGAGCAGTCTGATGTAGTTTTGAGGTTAGCTTCACTTTTTGTGAGAGCCTGTATTCCAACAACTACAAGGGTCTTTTCCAGTTAAAATCGTTGTATGATTCTGAATGTGTAAAATTCCCTTAAATTCTTTCCATTTTAAGAGCTTACATGAAGTTGCCTCCAGGCAATTAATTTTTGATGGAAATATCAACATATGGTTGCAAAAACATCCCAGAGCAGCATTCTTTTTTTCCTGTACACACATACTCTGTGCACTATTTTACATCAATTTCTGGTTCAAGTTTGTATCTGCAAAGAAATAAGTCCCTCTGAAAGTGTGGTTATACAGATGATCAAATCCACACAATGCATAAGAAGTAATTAACCATACATTTCTACTCCACTTGTAAATGAGACAGAACTGTTAGACCTGGAAATAATCAATGATTATATGACCTAATCTAATTTTTGCTTTGTTTCTTCTTGGATTATCTCCAAGAGATGATTATTACATGCTAACCAAAAAAAAAAAAAAAAAAATCCCACTTTTTTATTATAGAAGCTCATTAAGACAGCGGTTTTTCTATGGGTGGCCAAAGACTTTCAAAATAATGTGTTTGCAGGAGAAAAATGTGGCAGTCAGATGTTTTAAACCACAGACTGCTTTCCATACATCTTTTGGATTTGTTTTCAGAGGGCAAAATTCTGAAAAGGTGTTTGTTTGTTTGTTTTCCACATGAAAAACGGGGTGGTAACAGAGAATATTTTTCCATCCTGAAAATGGGATGATATTACTATTTAATGGTGGGCTCTTTATTTATATATGTTACGATCTTTTTCACTGGACTTAAATCTCCTATGATATACTGCAGCCAAGGAACCTTCACCTTACCATGCATGAAGTGAGGCAGGGGGTGTACAATGGCTTAAGTAGTTTAGCCAAATGACTAGAGAATACGGTTTGTTTTGTTTTGTTTTATGTCTAGTCATTAAAATTTGATTTCTCTATAATATGAAATATTTTGTCAGATATACCACTGGGAGTAACATTAATTTATTGCATGTAACTCTGCTTTTCAGGGACACTTCTATGAAAGACAGTGGTAGAATTAAGGCATGATTTGAAGAGGACTTTTTGATTTGTTGCTTCTGCACACACACACAGACCCAAAACAAAACAAAAACCTCTTTCTTGTCAAAAAGAGGTCCCAATTAAAAATTTAAGAATGGATATGTACTTTGGATAATAATAAAAATTAGCCTTCCTCTACCAAATTACAAAGTAAATTCTGCTTTTTTTTAGACAGAATATCTGTTACATATGATACTGAAAGTGGTGGTTTTAACTGTGTTTAAGAAAGGAGCTATGAAGGAGTCACATGGTTTAAATCCAGTGTCAAGAAACACTGACATATTTAGTTTCATGAGGGTGAGGAAAACAAACTACTGGCAAAATACCAGAGCAGATGGCCTTTTGCCTCCCACATGTCAAAATTCTTGTATATCAGCTGCCATGATGCCATATGTCTTTATTGGTAGGACCCTAGGTTAAGGAAGCATCAGCTTAAGAAAAGGGATTTTTCTAGATGAATTAATTTCTGAACGCTGAGATTACATCCTTAGAGCCATTTATAGATTTGTTATCAATATTGTAGGGAACAAGAGTCCCATCATACTCCTTGTTCTCTGAGCACAAGTAACTGATATCTAAATATTTCATTAGCCTGCAATCATAGACTAAATTTTTGCTTGACACACCATAAATGTGGAGTTTAATGTGTGTATGAGCTAAGGAAAGCTCACAAAACTATTTTCACAGAGAAGTTTGAACCTTTATTTTTGCTGCTGTGAGTAATCTCACTGAGGTTAATTCATTAAGTATTAGGTAAATTTGGAGGGGTTGATGAGACTAGAGATTTAGTGGTCAACCTTGGTGTGTTAAAAGTCTTATATTGGGTCACAAAGGAGTAAGAAGGAGAATTGGACAGAAAATTAAAGATTTTTCCCTTGTTTAAGTATGGTATTTCTTTTTGATTGTATTTTTAAGTGTTGACTTCTCAACTGCAGTCTTTCTGATGGCCTGAGCTCTGGTACCGTGAAATAAAGGCAGGGTTAAGAAAAATTGAATTATTTTTGTGTAAATATATATAAAAACACCCTAGGAATGGGTAGCACCCCCCATCCTCTGTCTTTTAACATTCTTGCACACCGGGTTCAAATGCCCAAAAATACTCCCTGCCTGAGCTCTGGTGTTTAAAGCATCTTTACTGCCACAGTCCTGATACGGCATCTGCAGTCAAAGGAATTGTTGCCTTCTGGTAGCTACACAAAATTATTTGTAGCTCTCATACATGTTCCCTTCTCTCATCCTCTTCTAGGTCAGACATAAAATATTATTTTAAAATTCTAAGTTTTTTTCAGAATTTTACTTTGGCTTTTTCTTTCTTCCTTATTTTTATTGACCTCTATAATGTGAAATGACACATTGTAAACCTAAATAATCTCTTAGCTTAGCTTGCTCTTATAATGTATCTGCAAAATATTATTTTTCCTCTGGATCACCAGACTATCAAACTCCAAAATAACAGGAATACAAAATAGGTAACATCAATTTCTAAGTTGATATTTAGCCAGTCTAATGAACAATTCTATTACTTGGGACATCTCATATCTTCCATTGCAGCTACATGAAAGTAAAAGCAGCACGGGAAATTTTAAATCTCTCTCACTGTTTCTCATGTCCCTTCAAAAGTGTGATCTCCCCTGATTTACATATTTTCAGCTAACCCTAAATAATCCACCAGTCCCTAATTGATTGTTAAGGTGTTGGGTATGCCTGCCTGTGTGATGGCTGTATCTTCAATTCCAATGCAGATATACCTGTGCTGTGCTACTAGCAGCCGTTTTGTGTATTTGTGCATGAGTACAGCATAATGCTTTTCAAAATGATCAGCAGACATGATGGGAGAGATTCAGGAGGAGAGGAGAAATCAACTACAGATCTACACACTAAAAATATATATTCAAGTGACTGCAGAAGACCCTCTGATTTCAAAGTGACTTTCCAGCCACCAGTGCTAAATTGTTATGCACTAACTACTGGACATTGACTGGGAGTCTGTGGTGCACTGACTGATGTTAAACTAAATTACAATAATCACTCTGTTAAACTCCTTTTTCTTTTTTTTTTTTTTTTTCATTTTCTGTAGCTACACAGCTTTTCCTCATGCCACTAAAACCATGAGGTAGGAATTCTTTTTTCCTTACAGTTGGGTACTGTTCCCAGTGCAAGGATAACAGGCCTCCAAATGCAGTTTCTAAATGCTGGAGTAATATAAATCAGTATCACAAATAATATGTTGATAATTGTGCAAACAGTCCAACAGTCTTAGCTCGGTTTGATGCAGAACTCAATTAATTAATTACACCTCGCAGTTTTAATGGAGATTGGCAAAAAGTGTCCTGTTTCATATCTCAGTCGCACTGTTATAAAAATTACCACAAAAACCTTGCGTTTGGGCAGTACAATCATGCCACATGAGGTGAGACAGAATTATGCAATTAAACCACAACTGGAGAACACTGTGGATTTACATCACAGAAAAATCAAGATCAAAAGACATTATACACATTCAGAAACCTTTCCTGCCAGTATGTCCAGTGTGGCTCAAATGTACTGATAATGGAAATGGTGACAATGTTATCCAAGTCCCACATAGATTTCCACTGTTGTGAGCGTGTTCCAGAGATGTATTTAAGGGTAATCAAGGGTAGCACAAAGAGGAAACCGAAACATATTGCTCACTGCTTTTTCCTTTCACATGTAGGCCCAAAATTACTTCCCCTTGTTTTATATTCTGCATTATGTGGAATGACATCATTGAGCAGGCTTACAATTTATACTGCTGGAAATGGTAAACTGTGCCAGAGGAAAATTAGATTGTTACTTTTTCACAATAAAGGTCTCATCTTTCATTGCAAAGGCTCCAAATTGTCCCCCAAGAAAGGAAATACTGGCGGTGGTAATTTATAAAAGGACATTATTAAAGAAACAAGTTAGATGAACTCTATTCAGTCGTTGTTTGAGGCTTTCATCACCAGTGTTTGCTGGCCATGCTCTGTTATCAAATTGGGACACATGTCACTGATTTCAATGAATTGATTCAATTGAATGGCACACTATAAAGTGCACAGGTTATGGTTCATATTATTCTCCTCAAATAATATTAATTTTATGTCGCTATCCTTCATCCTCCAGCTTTACTTCTCAATAGTCTCCATATCATCATGAGTATTTTTCTCCAAGCAAAATTAAAACAGGAGGACACATCTGTTTTGTAGTAGCTTCAGGATATTTGCATAAAATTCTAACTGAAACAACGGAAAATATAAAGATAGAATAAAAAGGATATTTGTCTTCACTGTAAGACTTTGCCTAGTTGGATTTCTTCTTCTTTTTTTTTTTTCTTCTTGAGGCCTTCTCTACTGTATTTTAAGTATCATTCCATCTAAGGTACATTCCACAGTCCATTGCATTCATTAAGTCTCTTACTACAAAGAATACTAGAATATGGTGGAATAACATATAAAAATGTGACCTGCACCACCAGCAATCGTTTAAATTACTGTTCTACTTTACATAGTGCTGAGGTTTTAACTTCAGTATCCTTCTCACATTTCCTTTTGAGTATTTGCATTCTACCACAAAAGTGAAATCCCCAGATTTTTCTCCTCCCTTCTGTACTTGAACTGTATCATAGATTTGCTGTGATCTCATTACCATGTTTAAAGTGAACAAAATTCTTTGTGTTTATTGAACAGAGCAGTGAAAAAAAAAAAAAAGCTATGTATTTGGGTCATGACTAAAGAGGCTTCTTTCATATTACTTCTACTATTAATACAAATTTTAATATCAAGGTGTGGGTTTTTTT
>VWYH01001528.1:733952-775421 GCA_013399365.1 Pampusana beccarii | reverse complement strand
TTGTTGTTGTTGTTGTTTGTTTTTTTGGTTTTTTTTTAATAGCAATATGAACTTGAAGTAATGTCAATGACTTCAGTGAATTTAACCTGGATTTTCATTGAGTAGAATCTCTGACCCTTGGAGATCATTGAAGTTGCTCTGAATTTACTTCACCATAATATGAAAATGAATCTGAGATTTGTTTACAGGAGTATAAAAGGCCAGGTTTTCAGAGGACAATACAATTTGATGTAATTAACATCAGCAGCATCACTGAGAAGCTGCGTGCTTGGCTTTTATTTGCTTATAACATTTTTCTTTACAAGCTGGATGGATTCTTGGAAGAAACAAGAGGGTGCAAAATCCCATTTACAAACACTAACAGACCACTGTCATATCTCTGACACATTTGTATTAAAGTATTACGTACAGCTCAGCCCTTAATGACTCTTTCAACAAAGAACTGCTGGTTCAAATAGACATCTTTAGGGTCCTGTGCATTATTACATTTTTTCCTGAGCTACCTCCCATAGCATAAAATATTACATATCATGTAGCAACTGGAGCAGCTGTTAAAAACCCATCTGAAACAAAGAATTAAATGAGGCAGCTACACCTGTTTATTATGTCCATTTACATATGGCTTTGGCTACCAAACCCACCCAGTCTTAGGGGCAGAAATAGATCTTATTAATTTAATGACTGGACAATAAAAGAATATGACCTGCTCATTTTTAATAATGTAACATCTAATAAAGCACCCTCCAAGACAGAACTTGGAGAGAGAAATTTATTTTCATATTGTTCCCAGTGAATTGCTCTTGATATTAATTATACAGGGAGTCCCACTGTCCCACTGTCTCCCTGGGATTAATGGTGTTTTCTATCAAAGTAAGTTTGGTGTAGTTCTTCACTTATAGTATATTCTGTAGAATAAGCCAAGCATAGTTAAAAAAAAAAAAAAAAGTAAAATAAAACCCCTAAAACAATGTTGAGTAAAGAAACTGTGCTTTTTGACAGTTCTTGAATGGTAAGAGGCTGGAAGAGAGAGAAAGAGACATTAAGAAAAAAAAAAATCCAACAACAACAAAAAACCCACAATAAAACAAACAAACAAACAAAAAACCAGAAAAAAAACCAAGCAAAAAAAACCCTGGGAAGATGGAGAATATGAAGAGTTCTTAAGTTGAGAAAAATACTGGAAGTGAAAATAAAGAAACAAGGGATGACAAATTTCGGGAAACACTGAAAAGAATTGAAGCAGCAATTTGCCTAGTTATATAGTATAGCAAGTTTTTATAGCACAGATAAGAAAGGAATTTTCTATTATCTTGTTTCTAACTTGGGCAAAAAAACCCAGTTTTGCCCAAGTGAGGAATCCTTTCAAAGAAAGACGAATGAGGTCCTTGGTATTTCACTGTAAAAAAAAAAAATAAATTGTATGCAATGAAAGTGGGTGAAACAGCACCTTTTAGAAAGAGCTACATTAAATTATACACAGAGATGATAATTTCACATATATAACCAAGATATAGAAAATTCCAGGAAAGAATTCCCTACATTGTGAAACAGAAACAGCTATTTTTTTAATATCTGAGAAACAGAAACCCTAGCCTCTGTTATTTTCCTTTAAAAGAGTCAAATGACAATATCATATCTATAGAAATCCAGCCATGGATGCCAACATATAAAACTTGTTTTGTTAAAAGTCTTGGAGGTATTTGTGGTGAGTTAATTGCTCCTTTTCGTAGATTGACCCTATAAAATGTCATGATAGAAAGATAACTGTGAAAGTTTCTCCTGTGGAGTTCAATATGGGAGCACAAAGAGGCAAGGATTGTACAAAGACCATGATCTTTTCTTGTTTCCATGGTGATACAGTTCCAGAAAAGATGCACCCATTTAAAACTAGTGGATCCTGTTGCATTTTATTTTTAAGAAGATTTAACTCTGCTGGTTGTGCACTGAAATGAGCCCTGTTCAAACTCTTTCCATTCCTTCCCATTAGATAGCACGAGCTAAGAGGAATCACAATGTAGAGAAACCACAGAGAGCATCAAGATTCATGAAAGCCCTCCCATGTTGAGGAAGATAGATTTCAGATTTTCACTCTTCAAAAATGGCTCACATTGCTTATATGGTGATGGGGAAAATGAGGTTTTTTGGTTTAAAAAAAATTCTCAGAGTTCTTTCAAACTCTTGATTAGACATCATAATCTTCCTACGTTGTTACATCCTGAACTTGAACGTCACAATTTACTGAGAAGGTGAACAGTCAGAAATGGGCTTTGAGTTTTCTTTACGATGTATGCACTTATAACAGTAAGGAAGATGGACCTCTGAAACAGAGATAACAGCTGTCATCACAGTAATCATACATGTGGAAAATTTAGACAAGCTACTGGACATCCATGTCCCTCTTCCAAGCATCAAACTTCAAAGTTGAGAAAAGCTAAAGTTAAGGAAAAATGCTGCATACTTGGTTACAGGTTAGGCCATCCCTGAGAGGATGTTAGTAGGATCATAAAATAATTATCTCTCATGAGAAAAAAGAAGACAGTCATTGTGTGTGGTTAGGGTAGGGAAAGGAGATTATAATGTGCAAAAAGATCAATATCTCTACCTAGCTCATTGTTTTTGGTATTCAATAGAATAATGAATTTTCCAGACTCTTCATTTCAGACTGTTTCTTAAGTCTTCATTGAGAATCAGGAGAGAGAGAATGACTGTTTTGTAACAAGTGTTCCCTTATTGTCAGTGGGGTGTTTCTGCTCTTTATTGATTGCGCGAGTTGATCCTGCTGTGTAGTTGTGGCTTGGCTTGTCCTGTGTTGCTGCCATGAGGACACTGCTATCCAGGCTGAAATGTGTTACATCCCAGGACATGCAGGTACAGGATCCATGAATGCTGACATTTCTATAGCAGGGTTATTTACTGCGGCTGTGGTGATTTGTTGGCATCAAGCTCTATGTTACACAAGTGATAAACTTGTGTCCTCCTTCCTCCTAAGAAATAACTACTTTATCAACTTTCCTTAGTAACATGTAATAGCCACCAGCTAACTTTTCCTTCAAGGTAGTCCAACTGATAAATGTGATTAAAACACAACCATTTATTCCCAGCTTGAATTTAAGCTTGAAGTTTCTTGCTTCTGCTTCAGATACAAGGAAGGGCCCACGGGCTTCACAACTGAACCAACATTTCACTTCTAAAAACTGGTTTAGTGAAAGACCTCTACAAACCTTATCTCACTATTATCTTTGAACTTGCATCCAGAGGAGGTCAACAAACCCAGTGAGAGGGGTGGAAGGCATGTCCTATTAGGAGCAGCAAAGGACTTTGGGTTTGTCTAGCTTGGGGAAAAGGAGGCTGAGGGATGACCACGTTCCTCTCTAAAACTACCTGAGGAGGTGAAGTGGAGAGGGAGGTGCTGATCTCTTCTCCCTGGGAGACAGGACATGTGGGAATGGTTCAAAGCAACATCAGGGAAGGTTTAGACTGGACATTAGGAAGCATTTCTTCACTGAGAGGGTTGTCAAACACTGGAAGAGGCTTCCTAGAGAGGTGGCCGATGCCCTAAGCAGGTCAGTGTTTAAAATGTGTTTGGAAAATGCCCTTAACAATGTGCTTGAACTTTTGGTCAGACCTGAAGGGATCGGGCGGTTGGACTAGATGATCGTTGCAGGTCCTTTCCAACTGAAACTTTCTATTCTATTCTATTCTATTCTATTCTATTCTATTCTATTCTATTCTATTCTATTCTATTCTATTCTGATGTAACTATTATGTATCCAGACAGAGCTCTGCAAATTTCCAGCATCTTATTCCTGTCCTAGCCATATTCCTGTTTCCCTACACCCTTTTCCTCTGCATTCCCCAAGAGACACCCAGGAGATTGTACATATTATATATATGCAACAGTTACAAGAGAGCAGCTGGTGTTACAGAAATAAAGAAGTCCAGTAGCTAAATTAATTCCCATCAACTATATGTGTTTCACTAGTAAAGAAAATTTGTTTGGTTTTTTCCCTCTCCTCATCCAAAAAAGCCCTGCAGCACATTTCAAACAGTTATTCTTAGAAAAGGTCCAATGCTAGCCTGCTTAAATCCCATTTTTCCTGCACAATGCATATAATACAGCACCATATCAATTTTCAGTTTCTCAGCTATGCTTTAAAAAAATGAGAATCTTGTAAAAGAAATGCTTTCAATTATTTTAGATCTTTAAAATATATCACGGATCTTCAGTTTGCCTTTTTCCAGCGACTGTCAGAGCTGCTCTCACAGCTGCTTTTGTCAAAAAATATGACTTGATATTACCAACACATAATTTTATTTCACTTATTGATATATTTTATCTGGGAGCTAGATCAAGACACTTATGATTCCTACTCCCTGACTAATATAACCTGAGTAATTTTTCACAGATTTCAGGATTCAAAGGTATCTTAAAATCTCTAATGACATATTTTTAAACAGTGTTTAATCAATTTGAATTTTATCAATTTTAGATATATTAAGATAGCAGAAAAACAGTCTTGTTCACAGATATCAAATTATGCTATTAAGAAACACAGAAAAATAATCACTGATGTATTGCTAAAATTTATCCTATTATGCTTTATCTTAAAGAATAGATGTTTATGATCTTTAATAAGACAGATATTTTTATCTATTACATTAAAAATCTATTATACAATTTCAAAATAGAAAGACAATGAGAAATGCTAAATGTTAATTAAGAATCTGAACCAACATTTAAAAAGATATAAATTTTTACTAACCTATGTTTTTTGCTTTAGCCAGAAGTGTTCAAAGAACCTTGTAAAACTCCACAATCACAGGAATAAACACATTATTCTTCTACACTGATTTCACACTTTTATATCCCAGTTTCAGAATTAACATGTTCCTGGAAATCCAGTTGTGATTGCTGTAAAATTAGAGTTGAGGCACAGTCCCTTTCCAGGGATCTTAATCTGACAAATAAAATAGGTCAGATCAATTGCATCCTGACAGCACTGTTTTCCTTCCAAGACTTCTGAAGGAGCTGGGGTTGGACACCTGTGTTGCAGGTAAGTAAATTGGATGAGATGCATCCACACAATCCATTTTTCTAAGGAAAAGTTAGGAGTCCTGTGTTTACTTTTTCTAGAAGAAACAATTGTGAATCCCTTGCGTACTTAGTACTTAATCTCAAAAAAATCTCCAATTCTAGTCCCTTAGGTCATCATGCCACTCACTAAGTATATTGGGTGCCTGCAAACCTGCTTTTTGAAACCACTGTTATCTTGAGTAATGGTTTACAGAGGCACAATATCAGATGCTGGTGACATCTTCTTCATGCAGAAGAAATGAGAACTTTTAAAGGGTCTTTAATATTTTGAAAGTGCAAACACCTAAGGAAAAAAGTGCATTTGTCAGAGTGAGGAAATACATTCAGCCAGAAGTAATGAGCAGAGAGATAGGACTGATTCTTTCTCTAGTATATGTCAGGTACATTTATCAAGCCACAGTTTATTGTGTCTGAGAATCAACCCTAAAAAAGAAAATTTTAGCAAGCAAGAAAAGTTTTATCACAAAAAAGTCCATTAAGCTTTGGAAAGCATTTTTGTTTGGCAGTCAACAACTGCATTAATTTTAACAATGAAACTTTGTTTTACCAAATACAGGGACAGATTCTGTGATGTTAACAAACTGATTTGGACCCATTGAACAAGGCTTTGAAGTGCCATTACTTCACTTCAGTGTTGTTACGAATTTGCGTGGAAGGAAACTGGTGTAGGGCGAGTTTGTCATTTGTATTCAGTATAAAATACAGCAGTAGTACAGTCAGTGGTACTTTCATTTTGGCAGGTCGCTTTCTGTCATAGGCCATTTTTGAAAACCCTGAAAATATTTTAATTGAAACTGCTGTCGCATTTTAGTACCTGAAAGGTAAGATCGAAGTCTATCTGATGCAGAAATGTTAGCTGAGTACAATCTCATCTGTAAAACAAAGCATCAAAATTGGTTGCTCTACCCTAGTTAAGCAGGGTATAAGCAGCTTCAATCTCTCCTCTGGAGTGGACACACGACCTGTTGAGATCCAAGTACTGGAAGCAGCTAAGAAGTTTTTCAATGAAAATCCTTATCTCCCCTATATTTATTTATTCTCAATAGATCATGAACAGAGTTGCATTACCCAGGGAGAGGTAGCATTCTGTCATTTCCATACCCAACTCCACATCGTGTTCTACTGGTGCTTTCAGTAGTGAATAGAAGTGAACAGTGGAGCCAAGAATCCTTGCCCATCTGAAAGCGATTAAATCTTTTAATACTAATGCTGTTGGAAATATTTACTTTTGTCCTTTTGAGCTAGTTTAGTTGTTTCAGTTAATTATGCTTGAGTTTTACAGTTAGCAGATATCCTAAGAATTTTGCTTTATCAGTCATCGATCCTAAGAAGTAATGCTATATCTCACACATATAATAATTTCAACTAGTTCAACTGTGAACATGTGTGATGCTGAAAAATGATTTAAATGGGCCAATTATTAATGACAGAATTGTTGAGAATGGAAGGAGTCTCTTGAGATCCAGTCCAACATCACTACTTAGGCAGGGTCAAATAGAGCAGTTTCCCATATCCCGCTGAGTTTGGGATATTTCTACAGATGGAAATGCTGTTTTTTTGGCATTGGTCATGCATCTGATGTGCTTGGTGGGCCATACACTAATACTTATATATACTGCTACACGGTGTTTGGATTTATCTCAATGGTTTACAGATAAGAAGGAGAACGAAGGCCTAGGGTAGTTCCCTGTGAAAAAAATCCTCAAGAATTTATGAAAACCAGTACCAGGACAAGCTGTTTTGAACCCTACTCAGTTTGTAGTACTCCAGGATAACTGAAATTATTAAGAATGATCCAGTTCTTAGAAATATGTGAAGCAAAAATAATGCCAAACAAATGAGAGAAGTTTTGAGGGGCAATGAGAAGTAAAAGAGACAGTGGTCAAGGACGCTTGAGCATCCGTCAGTTCCAGAGAATTATAGGTTTTTAGTGGATGGATATGCTTGTCAGGTCTTTTGAAACTATGTTTATTTTTCTGATGCTTTAATTACTGAATACAAAAAGAAAATGACTTATTAACAAGAAGTGGTAAACAATGGCAAACAATGGCAAACAATGATAGGACAAGGGGTAATGGGTTCAAGCTGGAACACAAGAGGTTCCGCTTAAATTTGAGAAGAAACTTCTTCTCAGTGAGGGTGACGGAACACTGGAACAGGCTGCCCAGGGAGGTCGTGGAGTCTCCTTCTCTGCAGACATTCAAAACCCGCCTGGACGCCTTCCTGTGTAACCTCACCTAGGTGTCCTGCTTCGGCAGGGGGATTGGACTAGATGATCTTTTGAGGTCCCTTCCAATCCCTAACATTCTGTGATTCTGTGATTCTGTGAAGTGGTATATCCATCTTCCCACAGGGAAGGACTGCAAATATTCAGATTGTTACAGGGAAGCTGCTGACACAGAGGGCAGTATAGCTCAGATCTGGAAAGGCAGAGAGAACTTTGATCTAGAAAAGCGCTTAAACATGCAGTCTAAATTTGACTAAAGGGACTACTTAAAGTCTATCAAAATAAGTGGGAATTACAGATGTTCCTGAATTCTGATTTGCTTAAATACATGCTAAGCACTGAGGTGTTGTTCCCAGTCACTGGACTCTGAAACATCCAAGGAATTCTACAAATTCAATGCTCCTCTCACAGGCAGCCTCTCCACTTGGGAACTTATCTCTGCTTTCTAAGTCAGTATCTTTCGTAAGGCGGGAATGACAATATTACCAGTTTTCCAACCTTTGTCTGAAATCAAAGTTTCTCAGGACAGTAATTCAAGCACAGAGCCTCTGCTTAAGACCAAACAGAATGGGGCTAGTCTCTAGGTGGTAATTCTCAGTGCTTAAGGAAATATAACTCCAAGCAGCGATTAGCCAAAAAAACTCCCTGTAGCTCTAGTACACCAACATGTTATTCTCTCATTAAAGCTGGATCCTCTTTAACTTGTTGTGCTGTTTTATTCGTAGTTTATGAAAAAATTTGAATGCACATGTGATTTTCACCTTTGCTTTTATACAGCATTAATAATAACTCCTAAACTGCAAATCTACTGGACATAGGAATCAATTCTTATATCCTCACAGTAGTGACTATAAGATAAAGGACATAAAATCGCACAGCTAGATCTTCAGTAATTACAAATAATTCATCTTCATCTCCAGCCTTCACAACAAGTGTTAGTTTTGACTTAAGAAGCTGAGGTAGATCAGTATCTGGGAAATATTTAAGCCCTTCTTGCCTCTTTTGTTCATGCTTCTATCAGTGTAAACCAGTAAGTCATTTCTAATTGCATAAATAAAACACACTTCCATTGTTAATAGTCCAAACTGGTTTCTAACAAATGAAATATAGAGACAACGTTTTAAAATATTTACCAATACATGCTGAACTGAGCAACTTTCTCTAGGTTTTTTTTGATAACTACTCAGCAAGCATAAATATAAAGATACATTCTCAAACAGAAACCAAGGACGGACTGAAATATCATACTAACCTACCTCAGGCAAAAACCTGTCTGAACAGATGGGCTTTTCTCTATGCCTTCAGGTTTTGCCGCATTACTTGTGGAAATTAGTTCCAGAGGGGAGAACCATCTCTTGAGAATTTGTCATCACCTGCCCCAAGATGTTAAACTCAGTAACACAGGAGGAAAGAAGCTTTCCCCCAGAAAACTGGGACCCAAAGCATCTTAGAGAGTAGCATGAATTTATTGGTATGTAGTTTGCAGGGGGTTGTCTTGAGCTGTAATGAGAGCTTGTGCTGTCCACAGCTAATTCTTCCTTTGCAAGCAGTGTGGGAGAAGCTGTGCTGAGCAATGTACTCAGAATTGTCCTACATTTGCAGCATCATCCTCCAGATACAACCAGCACTACCAAAACAAACTGCTAGGAAACTTGCAGAATTTCAGCAGCTGGAAACCTGGATATGAAGACTGGAAATTAGGTTCAGAAAAGCTGCATACTGCCACAAAGCAAGCATGTAACTAATTTCTGTAAAACAAAAATATTTTAGTGTTCCAGCTTTCTCTAAGTTTTAGTAATTGGTGTTGTATAGTCCTTGATTCTGTGAAGACTCATGGGGTTTGGTTATTTGCTTAAAGACAAATATAAGTGGAAGTTCTTGTTGGCCTTTTATGTGTATCTGCCTGACATATTTATGTTTAAGTACAATTATCAGTTCTTTTATTTTTTAATCAAAGTTTTCATTATAAAAACACAATTCTACTGTTCATTGTATACACAAGTTATTCTGAGTGTGATCTCATTTTAATTAATGGTTTTCAGAAAAGAGAAGAGCATAATCAATTAGGGCTACATAAAAAGCATTTTAAAGCGAAAACAACCAACACAACTTTTCAGAAAATCAACTCTTTTTTCAGTAAATGGTGTATTGATTTTACAGCTTCACATGCATATTGTGTCACTTAGAGAAAATATCTATTCCAAGTGTCTGCCTACTCCTTGCAAACACACATCTGAAAACCTAAATAGTTTGCCAAGGTCTGGTCTAATTTATTTACATTACACGTTGTCAACAGCAGTAGGTAGCAATGAAAATGATGCTTGCATACAGGAAGAAAATGGGCTCTGAATGAACTGGTGTGAAAACCAGATGCAATACTTGGGATTGATTCTGACTTTTACTGAGTCATTATGAGGGTGAAATACTATTTTCAATCTTAGGAGGATTCACCAGGCATCCTATTTAGGAAAGCTATGGAATTTAAGAGAGAATGGGACTTTTCTGAGATAATGTGAACTCTGTGATCTGATTGCCTAAGGAACGGATGGCTTGCTGTTCTTGGTGATGTGTACAAAGGATTTATTTTGGCAAGTAATAACGAGTGTAGGGCTGTCAAGGTGTGGGTACAATCCTGGATTATGACATCAAGGACTATCTGCGTTATGTTCTTAGTCATATACTTTAGTTTTAGCTGGTTCTGCAAGGAGCAGGGAGTGGGTCTTGATGATCCTTAAGGGTCCCTTCCAACATGAGACACCGTACAGTTCCATGATAAGGGCATCTGAGCCAGACTGACCATGGGGATGGCAGGGCACGACCAGTTGTACTGTTGCACTTGGCTGAGTACCAGACTTCACAGTGGCAGAAGTTAGTGGGACTTCAGAGATGTCTCGAGGCTGCATGGAGTCAAACCTAGGACTTTTTAAAGGTCTTATGTGAGTAGAAATAGTATAGTGCCCACTTGATAAGGATAAGAGCTTAAAATGGAAGAAGACACAATACAAACGTCTGCTGTACCTAATTTGGACCAGGGATGTGAAAATGGGGCTTATCCCATCTGCCAGCTATAGATTCAGGCATTTAAGCTGCCAGCTAAGCTGAAGTGGCATATTCTTCTCTTATTCTGACTTGTCATTTCTCTTCTGGACCTAAGGGGCTACTCTAGACTTTCAGTGCTGGTCAATGTTCTCTGAGGACATTTTTAAGTCAGGTAAAGCTGAAGAATGTAGCAGAGTAGATGAGGTGCTCCAAAGGGAAGCTCCCCAGTTTCATGATTGGTGGATAAACTGGCAGAGAGAAAATGTGCATAATTGACCTTTTTTTTTCTGCATACCAAACCAGGTGGGAGCACTAAGATATATTCTGAAGATTTGTTCCTGTCATATTCTGCGAGTTAAAAAATAATAAAAAAAGAAGCAATGAATTCTTGTCAGCTGTCCTGGTTCTCTCTGTAAGGGACAGAGCTGCAGACTCAAAGCAAGGCTTAGTTATAGTGCCATGTTAAAGAACTATCTCTTTTTAAAACTAGGAAATGAAGGCTTGTTTGCTGTTTGTTGTTTGTTGTTGTTTTTTTTTTTTCTCCTGTAACATGTAGTTTTGAAACCATACCACTTAACTTCCATGTTCTCTTTTTGTCTCTCTTAACCTGACATGGTAGGCTTTATTCTCTTTTCACTTTTTTATCTACTTTTAAAACAAAGTGTAACTCCACTGACTTTAGCAGACTCATTCCTGAGTTATACCCTGAAGTGACAAAGTGAATGACAACCCAATATGAAACATATGATTGTGCAGAGCAAATTCCATACTGGCCCGCACCCTGCATAATTGCGTTAAAGTCAATCTAAGCCATGTAAGTTATTGCAGAAATTTTTTTGCATGAAAGAAAAAGATAAAATTAAAATGAAAGAGCCCATGTCTAGCCTTGTGTTTTATCCTAAGCCAAATGGATAGACAGATTGCATTTGCCAGACTTCTCGGAAAGAGCCTAGAGGGACCTGTTTGCCAGCATTTGATTCCCTGGCAACGAGCTTTTTGTACTTCCGTTAATTAGCCAGCACAGGGTGTTTTCAGTTTCTCTGGAATACTCCAGCCAAGGGCAGACTCCATGGACACACCTCAGAAAAAAAGCCACTGACTCTACAGAAACCCATTGAAGAATCCCATGCTCATTGCTTGGAGGACTGGAACAG
Organism: Pampusana beccarii; assembly: GCA_013399365.1. Classification (NCBI taxonomy): domain Eukaryota; kingdom Metazoa; phylum Chordata; class Aves; order Columbiformes; family Columbidae; genus Pampusana; species Pampusana beccarii. The sequence continues at coordinate 763,906 of VWYH01001528.1, read as the reverse complement.
ATGCACTGAAGAGAGAAGTCCAGGAACACAGATTTTTATGTATGGTTTTATCAAAGTATAACAATCCTATAGTGGCATTCGTTTCACTTGCCAAACAGAAGGCAACGCTTTAATCTGTATCAGGCACTCAGGCAGAGCAGCTTGTTAGATATTATAAACAAATATGCTACAATGAAAGCATACTTTAATTTGTTAGAAGTAGGGCTAATTTTGTGTCAGAGCAGTCTAAAATATCAGCACTTATTTAATGGAATATAGACGCGTAAGCACACACACTTTGAGATGCAGGCACCTCCTTCCACACAAAATTAGCTGAACTACTGAACTGCTACCCAAAAGTACTCTGCCGTTCGTGACATGGAAATTTAAACATCACATTTAATAATCACAGTGGCTTAAAGAACACAAGCTGTGGGGGGAAAAAAAATACAATTTTTTTGTTTATTTATCAGAAATTACATCTCTCTACTACACTAAAATACGATCTCAGCATATTGAAACACAGAAAGCAAGATATATGGATTAAAACTTGACATAAAAGCATTGCACAACAACTGAAATGCCTGCTAAGCTTTCTGCAAGATTCAGACACTTAAAAATGACCAAACCAAACAAGTCCACTAAATCTACTAAATTTCGCCCAAAATGAAGAAAGTTCAGTGGACTGCAGGAAAAATAGCAAACAGCTTTCTACATAGTGAAAGCACACCTGCTAACATTATTGATATGTCAGTGCTATCTGGTTTTCAATGACTGTTAACTGAGCAGCAATGTTCTCTTCAGAGGAATAAATAAAGAGAAAAGAATACGTTGAAAGATTCAGAATCTCTTAAAAAATAATTAGAGGGAAATAGAAGTTTCTGAAAGACACATTCAAAACAATAATAAAAAGAGAAAAATTGTTCTGGTCTGGGTCTTCCCAGTGGTCCTGTGAGAAAAGGGTGTGCTTGGTATTCCATATTTGACTCCAAAGGAGAAAAAGATCTAATTACTTTTTAATAAAATCCACTTTTGTCTATATGCACACTTTCAAATACCTGCTATTTTTTCTAATAATCAGATATTCAATCTGAAGCTACTTTTCACCACATCAAACACTGAGGACCAGGTTATCACCTCATTCGAACTGTTCCAATTTCATGCGAACTTTACATCCAAACTTCTTCAGACTTGATGACGTTGTTCCGATAATTGTTGTACTCTAATGTATTTACTCCAGTTGAGGACTGGGTTTCTGCAAAATTTTAAGGAATTTTGCAGACAGGAGCTTGTTTCGGCCACAACAATTGACCATATAACTTTGGGAGAACAGCAATTTTCTGAAAAACAGAGATTGTAATATATACAAAGGTACTTAGTCCTATGTCAAATGGAAGGAATTACATTATTTCATCTAATTGTACACCTGTCTGAGAGCTAGAGGTGAAAAGCAATATACAGAAGCACACACCATAACAGGCCAATGGACCAATTAATATTTTGACTTTGACAGTGACCTGTAAAAGTGCTTCAGAAGGGGATCTAAGATCTTTTTGCCACACTTAGTGGAATAATACATCCACAAAAGGAGAATTTCCCCTGTTCTCATCATACTGCTGGTTGAAAAGTATGATTTTTAGGTTAAACAGGTGCATGAAATTACTAGAGAACAATTAACTTAAGAACTATTCAAAACCTTTTCAAGACAAAGCATTAAAAAAAATGCTTTTGATTTATAAATAATTTGTGTCAATTTACAAAAAATTAATTTGAATTTCAAAACTTTCAAATAGAGTAATGAGAAAAAAAAAAAAAAGATGCTATTAAACTGTATAAGAGTCACTTAACCCTAAGTATTCTGTGCATAATATTTTTATGCCTAGTTTTCCTTCCTGTTGTATCAGCAAAATTCTCCACTGATGAATATGAGAGTCCTGTCCCTGGAGTCCAGCTGAGGCTGCAGAAACTTTCAGCAAGTTCAGGGACAATAGCCTGAGAGAAACCCCAGCAGTTTTTTTCTTTTTAATTTTGCTTCTTTTTTTATTAAGATTTAACTGAGCTTTGTTTCAGAGTAGTGGACTGTGAAACTAGGATAGGCAGATTAGACTTTGCTGGGAAAAAAAGTTATGTATGAAATATTACTATGACAAGGTTGTGTGGATAGTTTGTGATGTGTGAAATGAAATCCCTACTCAATGTGCCTAGGCAATGCAATTAGTGCTATTCTGGTCAAGTATTTCTTTTTAGAACTGGAAAGATTGTCCTGAAAAGCAAGTACCCGATGTATACTTACTCAAAGCCCCAGTTAAAAAAAAAATAAAATTCTTAAGATCCTTATGCATCTATCATGGTTTAAAGTGAAGGGTCATTTTCAAGAAACTTTTGTGTCTAAGTTCTGAATATCTAGCAAATTCTTAATCAGAATAATGAATGCAGCAAAATAATGAAATTTGGGATTCAGTTGCTTTGCGGAGAAACTTAGGCTGACTAGCAGATTTCCATTCAAGTAATTTTTAATGGAGAATACCATCTTAAAAAAATCAACAATTTCTACATAAGAAATGTTGTTTGTTTGTTTGTTTGTTTTTCTGGAAAACAAAACAAACACACACAAAAAAACCCCACAAACAAAACAAAAAAACAAGCTTGAACTTTCTCCCAGGAAAACTGAAACACAAGGTACAAGGTAGAAATTATTTTCTCCTGGAGAGGGAAGACAAAACTGACAAAACGTTTTCCCAGCTGTCCCTTCGGATGATGAAATGTAATCTTCTTTTCCTGTTTTCTTCCAGTCCATAACAAAATAAAATGTTTTCCAAAATGGCACTGGTGGAAAACAAATGTGTATCTTCCAGCCAAGCACAGCCATCAGGGGCCATACAAATAGCCTACTGAGACTGAAGTGGACAGGCTGCTTCAGGAGTTAGTCTTTCTCATAACCTTAGTAATATTTAGGACAGAACTACTTATTTCCTGGCTTCCTGGTTTGAGTGTTTCATAAACTTTTGTTCTGCCTTCACGCACAGAGATGAAACCCATATTTACGTTATTATGTCCTTGCTTTAAGGACAGTTTCAAACAATGAGATAACAATATCAAAAGCTTCAAATAATTTAAGCCAGAATATTAAAAGCTTCAAATAATTTAAGCCTATGTTAGCAATGTGCCTGAACCAACTTTCAGATTAAAACAGCACAAAGACTGCACATAGTAGTGAATCATGTGGGCTCAGGAAGTTTCGTGGGCACTGGAATGTGTTTGCTAGGTCATTAAGCTTTTAATATCTTCCTTGGCATGAATTTTACCAGTATTTCTTTACAGGTCTCTGATAAAGGTGGTCCCAATAACCAGTTTCTGCACATACACATGGTATCAAAAGCCAAGACATGGTACTTGGCCTCAGTGTCTGGAAACATTTTGGAACATATTTAATTCACTAGTAGCCAAAATGTCCTGGCTCCTGGCTGCCCAGATGTTGTCTGTGTTCCTTTCCTGCATGCATAAGAGTAGGCAGAACACACAAGTTTGCTAATGATTATCTCTGTCTGAAGACATAAAAAGTGTATAAAAGATGCTAAAAAAAAAAATAATAATAATAAAACCCTTAAAACAGAAAGCAGGATTGAAATCAGAGTCTCCAAAATCTGAATCTCCCATCATTGCAAGGTAATCTTGTAACTCAGTTCCCAGGGCTACATGGAGGGACATGGTCAGAAAATGTCAATAACTGAAGATGTAAAACACAAATCCAGGTGGGAACTGGTCTAGAAAGGAAACATGAACGTCACATTTGTAAAGAAGATGTTGAAATAAGATCTGAAATTAATAATTTAATTCAGAGGGTTAAGGTTAGATGGAGAGGACATGTACTTTGATCAGAATTAAAGGTTAACTTTTTTTTCCTGTGTAAGTGATGTATTTCTGTGCCTATGTCTTTGTATTATTGTCAATGATATATAATGAAAAAACAGCCAACCACGAAAGTCATTTCATAACAGATTCTCAGAAAGATAAACTAAATTCCCTTTACTTGTATACTTTTAAATACAGTGTCATTTTACCTGTTTCTTTTCTTGTGCAACATCATCTCAGATATTCAAATTATAAATTAACTACCCAAAAGCCTGTTCTTCCTTACTTGTATATTTCCAAGCTCAGGAGAGCTCTGATTCTCATTAAAATCTACAAGTGGATTACTGCTGTTAATAATTATAATTTATTACAAGTTTAAAGAGTAGTGTTATCTTCAAATTAATTCAGTTGCTTTGTCTGTTTGGCCTCTTCAAAACTGAACTAGATCTTAGAGACTGTGTTCAACCTTACACAGACTGGTCTTCGTCTTGCCTGGATCTTTGAGATACTATCAAAATGTGTATTAACGGGAAATAAAAATTAACAATATTTCTTAGTTTTGATGAAGTTGAAAAGACAAAGCATGAGACAACTACATAAATAGAGAGGTCTGCCTAAATTAAAATGGGAATACTAAAAGAGAGACGCTAGAGAGTGATGAGTGTCTACTGACTCATTGAGAATAACCCTACCTTCAAAGCAATTTCTAAACTGGAAAAGGAATAAACATTCAGATGAACCTTGCTTTGGGAATCAATCACACAGTTCTTTGCAAGAAGTAATCCTACTTAAACTACTGCTATGGAATGGTAATATTTTAAGGAGGAATAGCTGGCTGAGATGAGATTACAAACCTTAATCTAACACAGGTTCCTACTGTGGCATGTTTACTAGGTAGTTGAACACAGCTTTTATAAGGAGCTATTTGCAAGCTTGTGACCTTTTCTTTCTTTTCATTCCGATTTCATTTAAATTATCACTCTAAATATATCAAAAGCAACTCTCAGCAATCTGATAGGTTAGAACTACATATTGAATAGAGGAAGCATTGATGGAAAAGCAAAAGAAAAGAAATTTCTTAGAAGTTCTACTCTGAAAGGATTTTGTGTCTGCCAGGAGTTTAAAAATTGATACGTACTCAGTGGAAATAGTTATTATGTAAAGAATAAAAGATTCTATCAACAGTTTGTTGTTGGTATGCTAATTATCATTTTCGTACTTTGCAAATGCTTTAGAAACAAAGATTTTGAACATGTAAACTAGAGCTAGCTGAAATGCTTTTTGATTCAGGTGATATTCAACAGAATTGGGTGCAAAATAAAAGCTTTTTGTTTGCTGCTTCGCTTTGTTTCTCCCCTAAGAAAGGCTGATAATTTTGGGNAAAAAAAAAAAAAAATTAAAAAAAAAAAAAAAAAAAAAAAAAAAAAAAAAGCACTCCATGTGAGTAGAATTTGAAAAATGGAAAAAAAAGTTGAACCTGAAATGGTTTTGATTGAATGTCTCCACTGTACCTCAGGGAAATCACCATTCAAGCTGCCACTCTTTTAGGACTATTTCCTGCGAAGTGCCTCTCAATCTTATTACTAGCAATGAATGTAATTAACTCTATCACTACCTCTTGGACTTTTGTAAATCCTTTCTCTCCTGTAGCCTCTGTTGGAGTGAGTCGTATGGGAAAGTCTAGTTGGGTAGACTGAATGTGCTGAACCCGATATAAACAACCCTTAACTTCAACAGGTAAGATGCCACTACAGGACACAACAAATCTTTTATGTGTAGCTGACTACTGAAATTGTCTGCAGGTCTCATCACCTGAATAATGTAGATTTTGATGTCTTCACTAAATCGCAAGTTGGCTCCTGATCTATGAACTTTATCTGCAGTTGTAGAAATCAGTGTGAACTATACAAATAACAACAACACTCTTCTGCTGCAGAAGAGCTTAATTTGAAAGGGACTTTAGCACATGACTAGAGTGAGTTCAGAGGAGGCGATAAAGCTTGTGAGGGGCCTGGAACACAAGCGTGATGGGAGCAGCTGAGGGAACTGGACTGTTTAGCCTGGAGAAAAGGAGGCTGAGGGGAGACCTTATCACTGTCTACAACTACCTGAAAGGAGGTTGTAGCATGGAGGGGGTTGGCCTCTTTTCCCAAGTAACAAGTGATAGGACAAGAGGAAATGGCCTCAATTTGCACCAGGGGAGGTTCAGATTGGATATTGGGAATAATTTCTTCCTGGGAAGAGCTGTCAGGCATTGGAACAGGCTGCCCAGGGCAGTGGTGGAGTCACCATCCCTGGAAGGGTTTAAAAGGCATTTAGACGAGGTTCTTAGAGACGTGGTTTAGTGCTAGAGTTAGGTTATGGCTGGACTCGATGATCCTGAGGGTCTCTTCCAACTGAAATGATGCTATGATTCTATGATTTAGTCCCAACCTCTGCAAATCTTGGCACAGTCAGCTTTAAGGAGGATGCTAAGGACCTTGCTTGATCAAATCTGAAAATCTCTGAGAACAAAGATTCCAGAAAATCTCATTGTTAGACCTTTTCCATAGCACTTAATCAGAATTTCTCTCGTAGCAGCTTATGCCACTTCTTTAGCAAATAATTTTCCTTTTTTTGCCTTTTTTTTTTTTTCCCCCTGTAATTAGCTGTGTAAGGAGAATAAGTTCGAATCTTACATTTCCTGATGAGCTACATATCCCCCAAAGAGGATGGAAACATTTGAAACAAGAAGGCTTCTCCAAGACAAAACTATCATCAAAATTAAATTGAAATTAAGACAATAAATAATACAGAAATAAAATAAAATAAAAATAAAATCACATCACAGAAAAAGGGAGGGTGGGAGCAAGGGTGAGGACGATATCATTCAGTTCCTGGAATTCTCCTCTACTACTTATGTACAAAGTATATACAGATAATGAAACACATTACAGGGCCTATGACACCACTTGGTTTTGAAGAGTCAAAATATAAACCTGAGGAAGTCTGCTAAATGGGCTGGACAGTTGTGTGAGGATCAATAGGATACTGCAGCTCCATGTCCTTCCCCAGCAGTTCAGAGACAATACTTGCTCATCAGAAGAATGGTTTGGAAGCTAAAAACGATTTGAACTGGCCGGGCTTAACTGATTGCCAGGGAATCTGAAGATGAGTCTGGTTCATTTACTCCACTCTTCTGCCAGAGCTAGAAGCAAACCATAATACTGCATTGTAAACCCTGACTTTTTATAAATCCTACTGAATTAATGTTACTTGACAATTGATGTGCTTTCAGTTTTCCCTGTGTGTTCATTAGAATGACTTGAAAACGCAAACATGATTTGTTGAGGTCTTTTTTTGTGATTCCCGGTGTTGAATTTGGTGTCAAACTGTGCTAGCTGTGTTTCATAGGTTTTTTTTAATGAGTACTGAGTATTAAAAAAACACACATGTGACTCCTGCAATTTTCACCCTTTTCATTTCAAATAAAGCTGTCCTCATGTGAATTTGAGAAAAGATTGTTCATTTTCTTTCGGTAGTTTTCCATGTTAATATTCTGATTATTTTTTTCTTTTTTTCTGATGGCTATTTCAGAAAATAGTACCTACTACAACAGGAACAACAAGTGAACCACTGATGTGAAAAATGACATGTTAATAACTTGTGAATTGTATCTTTGCAAATGAAGTATTTGTAGGCAACAAGTCCATGAAAAAACTTAACAATACACATTGGGTAATGCTCATGTTCTTGTAGGAAAACTCGCAGTCTAGTAAGACAGAATAAAATAGATACACTAATGTCTATGAGTTTTTCATTAACTGAGGCTAGAGAACTTTTCAGAATCAAGACTTTAGCATGGAGACCATATCATCTAAAATGAAAGCAACATCAATGCAGACAGCTCTAGCCCAATGCAGTTGACCCACTGACACATCCGGACTCAATTGACATGTCCTGAGAAGACACTTCCCAGCTTCCAGCTAATGCTCCAAATAGACACAGAATCATGGAATCATAGGATGTCCTGAGTTGGAAGTGACCCACAAGAATCATGGAGTCCAACTCCTGTCCCTGCACAGGACAACCCCACAGTTCACACCGTGTGTCTGAGGACGTTGTCCAGTCTCTTCTTGAACACTGTCAGGCTTGGGGCCGTGACACCTCCCTGGGGAGCCTGTTCCAGTGTCCAGCACCCTCTGGGTGAAGAACCTTTTCCTCATGTACAACCTGAACCTCCCCTGGCACATCTTCCTGCCATTCCCTTAGGTTCTGTTGTTGGTCACTAAAGAGAAGCGTTTGGTGCCTGCCCCCTCCTCCTTCCCTTGTAATGAAGCTATAGACTGTGATGAAAGATCCTAGAGATAGAGATTCTAGCTCACATCTGCTACATTTTGCAGATGCCTTTGGACATTTCAGATGTCTCTAGGGGCAAATTCCTTGTAAATGTCATGAAGCAAGTCTGTATATTCATTCAGCTGCTCACATGTAGGTGTCTGCTTCAAGGAAAGCAGAGTAGTTCTATGAACCAGAGATACTGGTCACACTGGAAAAAGCAGGTACCTAATGAAGGCAGTGGCATTGAGATGTCCTGATCTGTGGTCCAACAGAGTTCTCAAGTTTCCTTCTACATTTTATTGAAAGGGACAGTATAATACTTGCAGAGAGTGATTCACCCCGCCTGTGTCTGACTCCCATTTTAGGATGGGTGGTGTTCTTTTCCTTTAGTTGTGAAAACTAGTTTAGAGTAGACATCCAATTTTTCAATAGCTGAAATTGAATGAGGCACTTTCCATCCTCAGCCTGTATTGTTTGTTGACACAACCAATAGGGTGGTATTGTAGTGGTTGTGAATAGTGCAGCATGAAACTCTGAGATCGTTCTAGCTTATGCTAATGATCTGGTTAATTAAACTACCCCCCAGTTTTTGGGAACCACAGGCTGAAAGGAGAAAGGAAAGATGCTGGATCTGTGATAACAGAGAAAGAGGGAACAGACTTTTATTTTCATTTTATACAGGTCACTGCCTTTATATTACAAATTCTTGAGGTCACTGGCAATGTGGGGCAGATTTTAACTCACGGTAAGAGGTTTAACACCTCAGTATCGTTCCCCTGAGCCTCACTACTTTTAGCTTTTTAGCATTCAGGCTTTTTTGGGGGTTGGTTTGTTTCTTTTTTCTTTTTTTTTTTCTTTTTCATATTTGTTTATTAGTGTTGCAAATGTGTTTATAGTACAAAGCTTACTATTCCTTTCACTTTCAGGATTGTCTCCAAGGTGTCTATAATTACGTGAAAACAAACTCCTTTTAACAAGTCTTGTCTCAAGAACATACAAGATTTCTGAAACAGAAGGTTCCAAAGGGATTTGTGGTTTTTGAGTGATAAATTACGTGACTTTTGCATTATGCATTTTACAGCATACCTTGTTTTGTGTTGCTGAAAGATAAGATTGTCTTCTCATTTAAAACATATATTTTTAAGACATATGAATGCATAAGAGAAGAACAAAGGTTTTACATAATTATCTGCTGTTTTAAGTTGTGCCCATGTCTCATTTTTAAAAGCTGTTGAAAGATTACTTCCCATGGCATGTTGCCTGGAATACATTTTATTTCAATTGTAGATTTAAATAAACAGTTGCTTTTTTCCCCTGTAGTCTTTCAAGAAACTGCCAGAGTCCCTAAAAAAATGTCTTCACCTCTGCCTAAAGCTGTAAATATTTAAGGAGCAGCCAAAATATAGCAATAGAGTATTTACTGTGGTAAATATAAGATGAAGCACTATTATTATATATGGAAAAATACCTTTTAAGATGTCTGACAAATAAATGGTCATGCTTTAAAAGTTTGACTATATGTAATTTAAAAAAAAAAAAAAAAGAAAGTTTTATCTATATATCACTATGGGCCCTATAAAAAAAGAAAATTTGTCTGTGAAAAAAAAAAAAAAAGACAAATTATATCTTCAAAAAATAAATGACAGTATTCACCTGAAGATAAAAAGCAGACGGATGGTCCAGGTGTATCTGACCTGCCTGCTCTTATGTTATCAGCCTAATGAGAAAAATTATAAAATACGTAAAAGATATCTGTTAATTCGTTTTGGGAAATAGTGTTTGTCTACCTAGTCAGGGGCTATTTATTTAAAGGTCTCAAGAATGGAACACTGGAGCATTTCCTAAGAAGGTAGATTAGAAGAAATAGCAGCATGTTTCTCTCTCTCTCCCTCATGTATCCTGCTCTTATCAGTAAAGCCTTGATTGGATTAAAGAGTTTGTGTGTGTTTGAAAATTATTCAGAAAGAATAAATAACTTATATTTCTGAGATCTGATCCAAAACCCATTAAATGGCCTTTGGGTGAGGCAATAGCTGTTAATATGTTTACTTTGGTGAGTGATCCAGTCCACATAATGCTACAGACTAATTCTGTTTACTCCACTTACTGTCTGTGTTCCTTTCTAATTGCTGGAGTTTGCATAATGAGAGCTGAAGGCAGACATAATGACAAATCATGACATTTCCTTGAAAGTCATGAACTGAGATGCATAATTCAGTAAAAATAAAAGTTTGGAATATTCATATCGAGAAATTTTATGTTAACATTATAGACAATTATTCTGCATTTTATAGTCATAATGATGGATGGCTTCTTTTATAAAATATTAAATTACTATTATATTAATGTACACAGCCTGTATTTATAATGTTGTATTAAAACTCCTTAAATCCTTCACGTCTTCTCAAATCCCAACAAAAATATCTAAAACAAGCCAAAAACAAACAAGCAAACAAAACAATAGAAAAAAACAAACAAACAAACAAAACATAGCTACTCAATATTCACAGAATGCAAAAATATGCTTAAAATGACTCTATTTTTCTTCTTGGTAATGTTAAGAAAGGCACTTTTCCTGCTAGTTTGCTTATAACCATATCTTCAGACAAGAAATCTTTCTGGGTTTTCTCTGTCAGAATTATTCCCAACAGGACAGTAAATATGAGAAACAGTGCAAGTCAACATGTATGAACTCCAGAGATATCTTTTTGAGTACTGTTATTAATATAAGAGAACATTAATAAATCAGTGTAAATCTGAGGCCTATCACAATCATTAAAGAAAACTTTTTCAGCAGTTTGGTGTTAAACTGTCCTTAACAAATCATGGAATGGATGGGAAGGCACTTCTGAAGATATAGTCTAACTCCCTGCTTAAGTAAGGTCAGCTGGGCTCCTCAGGACAGTGTCCAGTCAGGTTTTGAGTATCTCAAAGCATGGATACTCCACAGGCTCTCTGGGCAACCTGTTCCAGTGTTGAACATGTCCACTAAATAGATAGATAGATAGATAGATAGATATAGATAGATGGATAGATAGATGTATAGATAGACAGATAGATACATAGATACATAGACAGATAGATAGATTGTTCACATGTTTGAGTGCAATATTCTGCATTTCAAACTGTGCCTATTCCCTCTTGTCCTCTCACTTGGCACTAAGAAAAAGTTTGTGGCTTCATCTTTGTTATTCCTTCCCATCAAGTATTTATACACATTGACACAACCCTTCTGAGCTTTTCCATCTCCAGGTTAAACAACCTCAGCTCTCTCAGCCTCTCCTCATATGAAAGATGCTTCACTCTCTAAATCAACTTCATTGCCCTTTGCTGGACTTGCTCCATTATGTCCATGTCTCTCTTGTACAGGAGAGCTCAGAAAGAGACACAGCACTCCAGAGGTGTCTCACCAAGCCTAAGCAGAGGGAAAGATCACCTCCCTTGACTTTCTGGCACCATTCTGCCCAGTGCAGTTTGGGAAGCTGATGCCTTTCTTTGTCACAAAGGAACACTGTTAGTTCATATTCAAGTTATTGTCCACCAGGACTCCTGGGTCCATCTCTGCCAAGCAGCTTTGCAGCTGGTTGGTACTCAACCTGTACATGAGGCTGATCTTCATCATGGCCAGGATTTAACTTTTTCCCTTTGGTGAACTTGAGTTTCATTTCAGATTATTTCTCTAGCCTTCCATGTCCTTTTGATTGAGAGCACAACCATTTGTCTTATCGACCACTTCTCCCAGCTTTGTGTCATCTACAAATTTTCTCATGATGAAGTGTGCTGCATCATTGAGGTCATGAATGAAGATGGAATATTGGTTCCAGTACTAACCCCTGGGGTATACCAGTTTTTACAGAATTCCAGCTGGACTTTGTGCTGCTGATAACACCCCCTTCAAGCTCAGCAGTTCGGCCAGTTTTCAGTCCACTTCATGTCCACTTATCTGTTCATACTTCATCAGTCTGTCTGTGAGGATGATGCAGAACTCAATGTGGAAAGCATTGCTAAAGTCTAGATGAACTGCACCCACTGCTGCCTCCTTTTCATGTCATCTAGATTCAAGATGGCTTAATTGTACTCCTGGCTATGCCAAACACTTGTGATCTTGTCAAGATAACTATTTAAGAAAATTCAAGTATTTTCGTTTTGTAGGACAGAAAAGTATTTTGCAGGTTATCTGGATTGCAAGAACACTGTAAGTTTTCAATATATATCTGCAAAGGTTTAAGAAGTGAGATTCAAGACACTTTATCAATGCATATGCTTCTTTGATCACAATTCATTCTGGTTTGAGGCTAAATATCTCACTATAATGAGCTGACAGACTTCTTAATGTGTGCTTTTCAGGAAAACAAACTTCTGTAAGATAAATATCTCTATAAACATACCATTATGAATATGCACTAATGTATACAGCTGGATGAACACATTAAGAACAAAAAAATCTGTCACTTATACCACTCTGTCTCTTTTTTCATTTTCCTTTTTAGCATGGCAAAACAACCAGTTCAAATACCCCTGTAACTGTGTTCCCTTGTGTGATCTTGTTTTTTTTTGTTTTCACATACATTTTACTTGAGATCGTTGTTAATTATAGTGCTAGAATAATTTCTCTTCTTCTGAAAATGTGCTGCCTTATGAAGCAGTGTGGAAGTGTGTAACAAGAAGAGTTGAGTGCTACAGAAAGTAAAAATTACTGTCAATATTGAGGGTATTAGCCACAACCCTTTTTCTCTGAACATCTTTGATTATCCTTATTTGAAGAGCAGACAAGATACAGAAGATCAAAATCTGGTCTTAGTTAGACTGATTTAAATGCAGGGTAACGGCACTGCATTTAAGTGTTCCTAACAAAAGAGCTGAATTTTAATTTTGTTTCCAGATACAAAAAATGTATTTCACTAGCAACCTGCTAGGCTAAAGTTTTGGGATTTTCTTTTCCTCCTACCCCTTTGATTCATTCTTTCAAAGTATGTTTATTTATGCATTCTTTTAGAAATGCAATCACAGCTCATTTTGCATTTCTCATTGGGATATCATTTAAGCAGAAGTCAAGCTCTGCCATGTACAGTCAGATGGTTTAATAGAAAAGATTACTTAAATACTGAAAAAAAACCTGATTAAAACAACACACTGTTGGATTCTTCAGTAAATATTTTTTGAATACTACACACACCTTAAAATGTTTTGTTAAGAACTGTAGACTTTAGTGGGCCATGGGACAGATTAAGTTCAGAAATTCAGGCACAAAACTGTGGACAAAATAAATTCCTGAACCCAGATGTCGGTTTACATATATGACAGCCTTTATTCTCATATTTTTTCATTGGCAGGACCTGGAATATTACTTCATTTTTTGTTCCTTCCTGAATATGGGAATTTCTGTTTCTCCAGGTGATGGAGCAGATCCCAAGCCCACTAGCACAGTCAGAGAACTGCGAACTTTCTCTACCAGTTCCAACTCAAGGGAAGAGTAAAATTCGTGTTGTGGTAGCGTGACACAAGGTGACTGGTAAGAACACAGGCAGCTGCAGAGCAAGGTTATATAGGATATGTATACTTTAGCTGGTTTCAACAGTACTACCATCTAATAAAACCAGCTCAGAAGAAAATCGTTCAGCTTGGTTTTCCACACCGATTTCAGTGCTGGTACACGCACTTTTCAGAGCACATGATTCACTGAGCCTTCAGATGGGAAACTTGTCTAAATACACCCTCACTTTTCACGTTTTGAGGTTTCTCTTTTATTCTTCTATCATCTTTTACGTATAAAATTTACTATAGACATAGATTTCAAACCAGAAGAAAATACATATGCCCGTTGCGGGTACTGGTCAACAGCTGGCTGAATACGAGCCAGCAGTGTTCCCAGGTGGCCCAGGAGACCAATAGCATCCTGGCTTGTATCAAATACTTCACTACTATGTCATAAAATGAAAACTCCCAGGTAGAGTGGAGGACTAGATCCCAGCACAGGAACGCTTCAGACCCCTCTACTGATAACAGCAGTGGGAGCAGAGGTGGCAATCTGAGCAGGTCAGTGAAAAAAACTGTGTCAATCATGTTAAACTGCCACAGTTATCTTCATACCATCCTCTTTCAATGAAAGAATGATCTTTATTGCATGCATAATTGAAAGAAGAAGAAGGCAGTGGACCAAAAAATGATAGAATACTTATACTAAATTGCATTCCATTGAATCTAACAGCAAGAACACAGAAACTGAGCAAAAATCAGTTCTGGAGTAATGCATGTGTTATTCCTTATTCTGTGAGAACAAGAAGCAAATTTGGATTTAACAGTACCATTCTAGGTTTGGTTGTGGACCTCTCAAAGTCTCCAGCTGAGATAACCAACTAAGCACCTCTATAGTTCTTGAATATGCAAGACCTGAATTTCTGAATGAAAAGCTTTTGTCCTTGATGGTACTTAGCGGAGATCACAGGATTTACTTTTTTCCCATCTCTCTGGGAAGGACTCTGTGTTAGTACTACGCATTAATCTGAGTATTCAGCTCTTTGACGTAAGAGAAGAGTGAATGAAATTTCAAAATCCTCAAAAGTTCTGAAATGCATTAGAATATTCTATGAACCTTTAATTGCTACCTTATACAAGCTTGTTCACACTGTGTGAAGCTCTGAATACTTAACAATTAATCTCCAACCCCACCAGGATAATATAAAATAAAATATTTAAAAGCCCCTAGGATAATTAATACCAAAAAAACAAAACAAAACAAAACTAATTTGTATAAAAGTTGTTTATTTGATAATATAAAATTATGTTGAGCTCCCAGTCACTAGAAAAATGGTGTGAGGGAAGTGAGTAAAATGTGCGAGCACAAGAATGTCCTTTATAACGCATTTCAGAAATTTGCATATTTGTGTTTTCTGTTTTTTGTGTCAAATGACAAGCAACTGCAAAAGAGCCTAAGAATAAGACACAAATAAATTTCCCTAGTGATTTCAAGTAATCTATAGCTTGTTGAGGTTTTGAGCTACTGTTATCGTTTCTTTGTTAGGTCTGGAGAGATTCCTTATTAATCTAATTGTTTTTTCAAAACACATAAGCTACTGGCACAAGTTTCTGAATTCTAAATTCCACAGCTACACTATATATATATATATATTTTTTTTTTTTTTTAATAGCATATCTGCCTTCTTTAACTTGGCTGCTGAGTGAGTTCACTTTAGATTTAATTATTTCACATTCACTTTTCTACATTATTTAAGATTTCATGGTGGTGTATCATGCACAGACTCCATGGGCTCATCCAGCCTGGAAAACTATGGTCAGTTTAGTCCCATCTGCTATTCACTGCTAACATCTAGGAGCTATTCGGTACTTGGGATTGACTCAGTGTCCTTCAGCTGTATTTGAAGCTACAAGGAGACATGGAGCATCTGCAATATCTGTCTCACAAATGAGTTCAGCAACATATATGCAACCAGAGAATTTCACTGTAATAAAAACCAAAACATTCTGAAACTGGGAGATATATAAATATATTAATGTGCAAAAATACACAAAAATATGCTCACACCTAAAGATTTTGCTAGTAGATGAAACGGGACTTTGAAATGCATCACATAGTTCCTAAGTTTTGTAAGATCAACAGACTTTCTGATCTGCACTGGAAACAGCTTTCTTTTTATAGTACTTTAAAACAGCTCATATCGGTTAAAATACAGAGACATCTTGAGAGACAAACCATTTCACTGTGGTGATTCTTATTTAAATAAGGGACACTGAAGGATAGCATTCAAATGTTTTTATGACCACCTTTGGATCTCAGTTTAGACTAGCTCTTCAAGGAAAATCCTGGCTGTAACTCATCTATCTTTCAGGTTCATGGAATGAAATTCAAGAGCAATAGAAGCTTACTACTTTGAATCTATTGAAAAATAATACGTATTTGCTGTCTTCTGCACTGTTCCTAACCAGATCATTCAAACATGGATTCTTTCTCAATTTTGAGCCATGTGGTTAGGCACTTATGACATACTTGGATTGTCTTGAAGTTCACTGGGAGAAATTACCATGGCTGATGTATTAAAGTAAAATGTGCCACATGGTTTAACTCAGTATGAACTTGGAGCTCTTTACTAAATCTTCGCTTTGGGAGAAAATCAGAGACAGAAAACTTGAAAAGTATTTATAAATCATAACAGATTTAAATATGACAGCAGGATTTATAAACTTGATTGTTATGACAGGATTTGAGATAAATTTATAGCCAAAATCAGATATATCTCAAGAGTAAAATAAGGTGAGATAGCTGAAATCTTTCTATTTAAGAATTTTTTACATGATTTGTAGATATGTCATCGAATTTGTCTGTCTTACTTGACAAGCCAAAGAATGGTAGATGAGTCTGGATTTCTAAATCCATGTTGGAATGAGTCAACTCTTTAGAAATTATTTTAACTAAATATCATCTTTAAAATAAAACTTTTTAAAGTAAAACACACTCCTTCAGGTTTGTTCAGATGATTTATAAATCATAACTAGGGAAAACTTTAAGAAAAACCTGCCCTGCAAAAGTTTAAGAGTTCCTATGTTTAAAACTATTTGGCTTGTATCTCCAAATGTGTCTTAGTTTGGGATAGAAATAAATCCTCTGAAAGACTCAGGGTTTCTAAATCATGTATTAATTCACTCCAGTTACAGTCCAAACCATTAATCCCACCTTAAATACAAATGAAATTCTGGTTTAGGACACTAATTTCATTTAACATTAACTGAGTTCCTGAAATACTTGGGTAGAGAGGCTAAATATTCTCTCACCCCGTCTGAAAACACTTCATGCTGTCATTCTTATATTATCTTGCATACAACACATCTTCTTACCCTACTTTCAGTTTTGATTCTTTCTTAAGAAGGCAATGGACCATATTCTCTGACAGTATAAGAGCAGGTCATGACAGTTACGGTCATGACATAGGATGAGGAAAAGGCTGAGGTACTTAATGCCTTCTTTGCATCAGTCTTTAATAGTAAGACCTGTTGTGCTCTGGGACCCTGAGCCAGAAGACAGGGACAGGTAGCAGAATGAAGCCCCCATAATCGAAGGGGAAATGGTCAGCGACCTGCAACACCACTTAGACATACACAAGTCTATGGGGCCAAATGAAGGTGCTCCAAGCCACTTTCCATCATTTATCAGCAGTCCTGGCTAACCAAGGCCGTCCCAGTTGATTAGAATTTGGAAAATGTGACACCCATCTATAAGAAGGACCAGAAGGAGGATCCAGGAAAGTGCAGGTCTGCCAGTCTGACCTCAGTGCCGCTGAAGGTTGCAGAGCAGATGATCTTGAATACCATCACATGACAAGTACAGGGCAATCAGAAGATCAGTCCAAATCACCGTGGGTTTTTGAAAGGCAGGTCTAACCTGATATCCTTCTATGACAAGGTGACCCACTTCGTGGATGAGGGAAAGGGTCTGGACGCTGTGTACTTAAACTTCAGTAAGAATTTGGCATTGTTTCCCACAGCATTCTCTTGGAAAAAGTGGCTGCTCACGGCTTGGACAGGTGTACTGTTTGCTGGGGTAAGAACTGGCTGGATGACCAGGCCCAAAGAGTTGTGATTGGTGTCAAATCCAGTTGACAGATGTCTGCGAGTGGTGTTCCCCAGGGCTCCGTACTGGGGCCAGTTCTGTTGAATATTTTTATCAATGACCTGGACAAGGGGATTAAATACACCTTTACTAAGTTTCCAGATGACACTGAGTTGAGTGGGAGTGTTGATCTGCTGAAGGGTAGGAAGGCTCTACAGAGAGATCTGGACTAGCTGGACTGAAAGACTGAGTCCAATTGTATGAGATCAAACAAGGCCAAATGCTGAGTCCACCACCTGAGTGACAACAACCCCAGGCAGCTCTACAGGCTTAGGAAAGAGTGGCTGGAAAGTGCCAGGTGGAAAAGGACCCGAGGGTGTTGGTCAGCAGCAGCGGAATACGAGCCAGCAGAGTGCCCAGGTGGCCAAGAAGGCTAACAGCATCCTGGCTTGTATCAGGAATAGTGTGGCCAGCAGGACCAGGGCAGTGACTGTCCCCTGTACTGGGCACTGGTGAGGCTGCACCTTGAATCCTGGGCTCAGTTTTGGGCCCTGCATGACAAGAAAGACACTGAGGTGCTATAGAGAGTTCAGAGAAGGGAACGGAGCTGGGGAAGGGGCTGGAGCACAATTGTGATGAGAGCGGCTGAGGGACCTGAGGGGTTCAGCCTGGAGAACAAGAGCTGAAGGGAGACCTTATCACTGTCTGCAACTGCCTGAAAGGAGGTTGTAGCGTGGAGGGGGTTGATCTCTTCTCCCAAGTAGCAAGTGATAGGACAAGAAGAAATAACCTCAAGTTGTGCCAAGGGGATGTTTAGATTAATTATTACCAAAAATTTCTCCACTGAAAGTATTGTCAGGCACTGGAACAGGCTGCCCAGGGAAGCGGTGGAGTCACCACCCCTGGAGATGTTTGAATATGTGTAGATGTGGTGCTTAGGGGCACGGGTTAGTGGTGGATTTGTCAGCATTAGGTTAATGGTTAGACTTGTTAACCTTAAAGGTCTTTTCCAGCCTAAAAGATTCTATGATTAATACATTCGGTCTATGAAGTCATGAGGATCTTTTTCTAAATCCCTGTTAGTTAAAGGGATGCATATACTATGTGGGCAATTGCCTTTGTCAGGAGATGGAGCTTTGTAAACACCTATACAGATATGGTTCATATAATTTTAACTGAGAAACAGGCTTGTGTAGCATGATACAGTTAATTCATCTGAATATCTTCTTAGCTTTTGCCAAAATTGCATGTGTTATTTAATTATTTCAACACAGAATTGTTTGGATTTTATGTTGTACAATTACTATATGAAGTACAGAGTTTCTTCATGGTTTCCTGTAAACCTGTGAATTAACAATTTTACAGAAGTCTTTATATGAGATTTGAGACAGAGAATTATCACACAAAACACATTTAAAAGAGTTGCTGTGATTTCCTTCTTTGCTGGGTACCCTATATTGTGCCACTGATTTCTGCAGGCAAATAATTTTCCATTTAAAAATTCTTTTACTTTATTATTTTGTAAGAATAATCCTTTGTTAGTATGAAAAAAAAATCTTTTTAAACAAAAGCTTCTTCTGCTGAATATTTAGGAGTTACAGATTGGTGTCCCATAACCATCCGTCACAGTGCAGAGAGTGCAGTGACAGCTCCCTGACTCAGCCATTCAAACAGCTTAGAAACAACCATTGAAAGCAGATATTTGGCTGCTTCTGCAAGCAGAAATGCAACTTACTTGGTGAGTTTGGCTGGTACCTAGAGTTTTCTTTTCTGATTCTTACCCAGGCTTCTTTTTTTCCTGAGATTATTGAGACTGCTCGCAAAGTGCTCAGCATGGATCAGACTCCAAAATCTGGTTATGGGTACTATAAAACCGTTATCACTTTCCTGAGATTTGTATTAGCCTTTGAAAAAAAGTACTAATTCTCATAAAACTCAAGTGAGGCAAACTGCCATGGCCATGAGGCAGCTGTGGAAGTTGGTAATGAATCACCACACTAAGTCTTGAGGGAGTGATACACAGAGGACCTGGAGTAATCTCAGCTTTGTTTAAATGTAGATATCTGCATCTGAACCAGCTACTCCTACATCTGTTGGAAAGGAAAAAAAAAAAAAAAAAAGGCATTTTGGAAGAGTAAGTTATATATTTTGTTTTAATTATCTGTCTTAAGAGGAGAAAATTGTGTTCTATTAATGCCTTTTTCCTCTCAATGAACTTTAGAAAGAATTTAGACAATTCAGTTCTACATGCCTGTAATGTAGGTGGTTAAAATTGGGTGAGATTAATCTCATAGTAAGAGATTTCTTCTCTCTGCATCCCTATTACCAAGGAAGATGACCTGTTTTCACTACTGATCGTACCTGCCCCACCTGTGATGCCAGAATAGCCTGAATGTCATATGAAAAATAAATCAAACACAGTCAAGGTTTCTGTCAGTGGTTTTACCCTAATAAATGCTACTCTGTTGCAGATCGGTTGCAACTGATAAAATCAATGGAGAGCATTGTATAAAAAAATAAGGCGATATATTATTTTTCAAAAATATGGAGAACTCCAAGGAATTAAGCAGTATAACACACACACACAAATATTTTATTAAAATTGTCATATCTTAACCCTTTAAAAATACTCTTCAAAAAGAGAAACTGATTGGCACTTCTCTTTATATTTAAGAAATAATGACTATTTCACTATTGAAACAGTTCTAAATGGTTATTGCCTTCTGCCTAGTGACTGGCTTTCCTATGTTTTACATATAATTTTAAGAATGAGTTCATCTGTTGCCAAGTAGTAGAGAGATCCTTCTCTCAGTCCCTATGTAAATATATATAGGTAGATATTTGGGTATAAAATAGGATACTTGCCTGGGATTAAGTACTAATTTTATTATAATTTTCCTAGTTCATGTAAGTTTAGGTTGAATACCACCTCTGAAATGCTCCTTTAAGCAAAAGTTTACTGAAATTAACTGCCCCCCCCTTTTTTTTTTTCCTTAAAAAGACGATTTCAGGTAAAAGGAGCTTTTTAAATGTGGGGCTTTTTGAAGCTGTTCTCAAATAAATAACACTCCACTGCCTCATCTCATGCTAGATGTCTGTGTAATTAAGTTGCATTACTTGGGAAGGAAACTCAAAAGTTCAAGGGCTGTTTTTTTGTTTTTCTTTTTTAATCAAGGACTTGAACTCATATCTCATGCCCATGTCACTGAAATCAAGATTATTTCTGTATGCCTGCTGATAGCACTGGAAGTTTTTGGTTTTACCCTGAGCCCAGAATACCCTGACCTCAGACAAGCTTGTTACACGGATAGTAGTTTGAAACTATTTCTCTCACCCAGTTCCGTTTACAACCAGCTCTACAGAAAGTGGTTTTGTGCCATACTAACAAAGAGAAAAATTAAAATGCTATTATTCAAATGTTTAATGCTTGGTCTACAATTAATTATTTTGCCAAATTAGGATCTCAGTGGAAAAAAAAAAAAAGAAAAAAAATAAAGCAATGCTAAGTAATTTAGGCAAGAAAAATATTTCTAAATACAGAAGTAGCTAATAATATTTTTGTCAGTCAATCAACCAGCTGAGATATACAGAGGCAATATTGACTGTAAAGCCACATAATTACTCTTTCAGGCTGCTGCCACAGTTTCTGAGTTGAGTTTATTTGTTTTTAAATTACTTTCTTTCAGCTATCTCATATTTTTGAAGTGTGATAATGATAATATTGGCTGACATTACAACTCGTTCAAGATAAGTATTATCTCTTATTGCAGAAAGTGAGATTATCTATAGCAGACTAATTCCTCAGCCAAACATTGTGACCCATTTCAAAGTTCAGTTGAATGCAAAATGTTTACTACAATTGTTTAGTTTTGTTTTGTGTATGAACATCTCTGTTCTGACAGACATGCATGAAAGTCAGACTCTGCCTTAAAGAAGTAGAGATTTTTCTTTTAATCCAAATAAATGAAATGAATGAAAATTTAGAAGATAAACAGTGGCAGAGAGAAAGTGGCTTCACCAGAGAAGACCAATTGAAATTAATACAAGGTGACATAAACTCTCCCTAGGCTACTCACCTCATCATAATTTTGTTGAGACTTAAAATCATAAAATTGTAAAATAATTTAGGTAGGAAAAGATCTTTAGGATCATTAAGTCCAACCATGAAACTAGCACTGCCACGTCTGCCACTAAACCATGTCCCTGAGTAGCAGGTCTATACATCTTTTAAACACCTCCAGGGACGGTGACTCCACCACTGCCCTGGGCAGCCTGTTCCAATGCCTGACAACCCTTTCCGTGAAGAAATCTTTCCAAATGTCCAATCTAAACCTCCTCTGGTGCAACTTGAGGCCATTTCCTCTTGTCCTATCATTTGTTACTTGGGAGAACAACATCCTCCATGTTACAACCTCTTTTCTTGTCTAGCTTGACTATGGCTGAGAGTTAAGACAGAGACTTTGTTGTATAAAGGCAAATGGTCATTTGTTTGTTGTTGGATTTTTTATTTGCTCAGAAGAAGAAAATTCCTTTTTCCAGAATTGTACTACAGATGTAATATCCTACGTTTGTTTGTTCTCCTTAGAAGCTGAGGCTTCATGACTAAGGGAATATAAGACTTTTTAAAAATAAAATGTAAAAAAACTGCAATGTTCTAGCTCTATTGAATAAGGGAGGTGGGGAGGGGGGGTGTGTAAAATGGAAACAACTCAAAAAAATTACCTGAGTTGTATGTCTCAAACTCCAGAAAGAATTTTAAAAACTCCAATAATGTAAATGAGCGTGAGAACTAGCAACAGTCACCCAGCAAAAGAGATATCAGTATGGACTAAGTTACCTTTGCAAAACTAGTTTTCTTTTATTTTCTAATTTTGTGAATCTTCAGCCTCAGATCTCTAAACAGACTTATTAAGACACTAAGTAAACTAATAAAAAAACACTACTGAATAATCTGTATTTTCATACTTTTTCATATGTGTGTAATATTTGAGCACATGTAGATGAGTCTATCAACAGCAGAAAGCAAAATAAATCTCTGCTGGAAAAGTAAAACTCGTATTAGATCTGTTTCTTTTGCTGCTAGTCACTGTACCACGATACAGAAAGACCAAATTCTGCTCAGGATGACTTTTACATAAGGATGAAAACAAACTCAAATGCAGGTATACAGCAGAATAGAAAAAATGACTGATATAAAATGACCTGACTGATGTTACGGGTAGATTTTTTCTTTAAAGTTAAATACTATACTTCCAAGCTATGCTAGGGTAGTTGATTTTATAATGTAAACATTGACTACATACGTATTAACCTCAATTAAATAAACATTTATTATTTTAAAGTGGATTTGTTACCTTTTCCTCTCCTCCTCTGTATTTGTTTCCTTGATAGTCAGCTTTTTTTCTTTTTTTTTTAATGATATTTTGGATGTTCTGTTTAAATATCTCAAAAATGACACAATTTACTTGCAATTATTTGTAAGTGCTTTTAAAAAGAACCGATTTTTAATATTTTTTATAAACTCACTAATTGCTATTGTCTCTCTATTCGTGAGCAATATAAAACACTCCTAATATAGATTTGCTGCCACCTTCTTCACGTTGTTTTTATTAATTATCACTAAATGCACCCAATTATCTCACACTGGAGAACTGAGTTTAGTCCTGTTGCTTGCAATAGACAGTTGTAGAGTCTGAGTCTGTAGAAGACTCTTCTCTTTGAAAAATAGGATCCACCACAAGCATTGCCTATAACATATCTTGCAAAAGCAGCATGAGAGCAGAAGATGAGGAAAACTCCCATTTTTCTAAGCAGGTACTATGTAAAAATTGTCAAGGGACATAAAGAAAGATAATTATGAAAGGGTGCTGTAAATTGTTTCTCAGTAAATGCTTCACCCAAAGAGGACAGACAAAGGAAAATGTTTTAGTAGATAAGTCAAATTTTCTATTAACAGTAACAACAACAAAATCTGTAAGAAAATTCTAATGTCTTTTTACAATAGTGCCCCAAAATATTATTGACTTCATTCTGTAAGGAAATTATGTGCACAAAACCCAGCGATAAAGTAGACAACAGAATACTACAGGCAGTCTAAAATGATTGTAGCAGCCGGTAACCAATGACAAATAATTTTCTACAAAAGTAGTTTCTGATCTCTTAGTCTTAATCCTCAAAGAAGACTGAAAAATTTCTTGAAAAGAGGAGCTTGAGAGCAAATAATCGTAACTTTGATACTAAACATCAAGAAATGAATGAATATATTTTTTTATGTATGACATTACAGTTTAGCCATGTCCTTTCCTGCTAGATATTCCTGCTTCCACAGATACTTATTTTCATGGTTTTTTAGCAGAATCTGTATTGTGGATACGGTTATTTCAGTTTGTAAGTTGCAGCATTTGCAAAATGTTATCTCCACTGATAGGTGTGATTGTACTTCTTAGGGGTTGAAATTTTGGACGCTACAGTAACCAAAGAGAAACAATGATCTAATAGATGAGTCGGAATTTAAATACATTTTGACTGTGATTCCAAGCTGATATGAGGTTGTGGAAGAGTTTGAGTGGGGATTTTTGGATGTGTTTTTTGTTTTTTTCGTTTTGTGGGGGTTTGTGTGTTTGTCTTTTATTAGATTGATTTTTTTTTTTTTTGGTGTGTTTTTGTTGTTGGTTTGTGCCAGGGTTTTTTGTGTGTTGTTTGTTTTCTAATTTGCTGTGACAAGTAGCATTAGCTTAATCTGACAACACGGGATAATTCAGTGGCAATATCCATAAAGAACATATAAATGTACTGAGCTGATAGATGCTCTGCACTAGCGTGTGAAGCACAGCCAGTTTAAGTCTTTGGTTCATTGGGCTTGGAGACCAGTAACTCTCAGCTTGCCCCAGGTTTGTCAGCTACAGAGCTGAGCCCGTTAGAAACTCCCAATACATGCAGACATCATACAGGAGACCACAGGAATGAGCTGTAATGTTTATTTGTTCCAATGGAGCAAGTGCTCCTGCAGCGGGCACTGTCCAGTGATTATCACTGAACTACATCTGCAAATTATAATCTTGGTAAGAACACTGATTTACACCTCAAAAGATAGCTTGCCAAGGGGAATTTGCTCCACTTGTGGACTTGTGTTTTATTTCCTTGCTTTTCTTTCAGTAATGTTAAAATGCAATGAAGGAAATTCAATTAAAGGAGATATACTTTTAGCAAAGCTTGATGACCTTGTTCTTCCATTACAGGCACTAGGAAGTGTAATAAAATAATGAGAAAATAATTAGAAAAAATATTTTGTACTATTTTTTTGTCAAGCCTGATTTGGAAGGCCACTTTTAAAAAAAGATCACTAAATAGTAGTGAAATGCATAATATACATAGTATACTGCAAGTTAGTTGTTTTGTTTGGTTGGTTGTTTTTTAATTCCAAACAGGTTTTCAGCTTCTCTAAGTTTTTAAAAATAGTAACAAGTCATATTACAGAAAGTGTGAACACCAAGTATTTGTCACAGCTCCCCGTGTAACCTTCAGATAGTGGGTATCTGCAGACCAATCCATAGCTAATCATTCTTCCTTACAACTCTGTAGAATAAAGCAAAACTCCTTTCTGCCTTTTACAGAACGGAAAACAAAGGAACTGGGACTACTTATTTAACAACCATACATATTTTGCCAAAGAGCCATTTCATAATGTGGGAAAGATAGTTTCTATTCTCTGACAGGGTAGCAGACATGTTGAAATAAGTTAAGAGACAAACAAAAATAAAGCCTACATGGACACCAGAGAGAAAAGACACAAAAGCAAAATAGCATGATCTTTAGCTATAAGAAGGTGTGTGCTGCATCATTAAATAAGAAAACTGTCCTCGCGCATTGTGATCAAGGCTACACCTCTTGCACAAATATAAGCAAATAACCATTAAACTTAATAGGTGCAATCTCTGTCTTGGATTGCATTCTCAGCATAAGAAGTTTTTATTACAACTGAAAACATTAGTATCCGTCCTCTGGGTTGGTGCTTTCACTTGCCTGAACTTCACAATCAGGAGGATACAATTTTGGTGGTTTCTATTCTTAGTGTGTACCACCACTTTTTACCTAAGCAATTACATGTCTCTCTGTTCCTTGTTCAAGCTCATAATTCAACTTAGAAATATGTCTTTCAAAGGTACTTCTGCAGTGGCTATGCAAGAATACAGTTAAACATGGATTGTTCTTTAACATTATGATTTACTTCCATTTAAATAGTTCTGCTGAACTCGCTGGACCTCCTCATGCTCTAAAACTGAGGAAATTTTAAAAGCATTTTTCTGAAAAAGGAGAAAGAAGGCAAGTGTTATAGCCTTTATCTAAATGCTTGATGGTAAAGTAGGTTGCAAAGTTTGTTACACTTGGTATATTTTAGGTGTTGTGGGGGTTTTTTGATCTGTTTCCTTGTTTGTTTGTTTTAATTTTCTCACTTAGCTTAGTACGGCTTGCCTGCTTTGGGATTGACTGCGCTATAGAGCAAGCCTCTTCCCATTCTGTTTTATCGTCTAACACAGTAATGGTGGATTTACCACTTGAATAGTGGATAATCTCTATGGATGAGACATGGACAATAATACATGTTCTGAAGTTACTGACGTAAAATCCACTTGCATGGTGCATATAAAATAATTCATATTTCCTAGCATTAGAGACAAAAAAAGAGATTTAACTTATTAAACTGTAACAGATGAAGGTTCATCCCCATCTACTGTTTCCTAGTTATAACAGTTAATAGAGGGAAAAACCAATTTAATTAAACTTCAAGAAAGGCTAATCCAATAATGTTGTGAAGTGGATTTACCTTGACTACATGTCAGAGATCTCCCAGCCTGCTCTTCTGAAATGAATCGGATTTTAATGTTTCTACAAATTCACTAGAATCACGCAGGATTCAGCCTGAAAGGTCCTGCTGATTCATCAGTTCTTGTGGAGATACACCTGTGACTTCTGAGGGTCACGTGAATGGGTGAAATGGCACAAACCTTCCAGCCCACAAAATTAGAGAGATTTTACAACTTTCATAGGCTCTGAAATTTTACTTCTAGGCAGATCCTCATTACCATCCATATCCTCCTTTTCTTCCTCTAGATTACACAGCATCCCTCTGTGACATCTTTAACTTATTGAAAAAATAGCTTTGTTGTATCTGGAAAGATTTTGTGTACACATAGAAGATTTTATTAACTGAGAACTTAGAGTAAGTATGAGAAACATGAATAATAGGAGCAGACAGGTTGCAGTTTACTAAATTTTCACTGATCAAAAATGCCTGTATTTCTTATCATTCTTGCATATTTTATGACAACTTTCTGCAACATATTTTTTTTTCTCTCTTTAAAGAATATAAAATGATGATATTTGCACAAAGTATCTATTACTTAGTACAGTAGGAACACCTAGTAACCTTAAGCATGAAGCAGGACTGCTACTTATAAAAATATGTAATATAACAGCATTCCTGGCATCCAAAACCTCAAAATTTAAGTGCAGAATACATGGCAACAGGATAATGTGGTGCCCATACTTCAAGCCACATAACGAACATGTGGCTGGATGGGTTCTCCTTGCCATGCATGATGGCTGCTTTTGCTACTAGAAATTACCACAAATTTTCTCATATTTATAGGAATGCATAAATGTAAAGGTATCTAATACCTCCACTAAAGCACTTTAATATACATAGATCCAGTAACTGGAAAAATGAAACAAAACAAAATAAGGCACATTTAAAAATATTATTATATCTTAATAACTAAAGGTGAGCAAGAAAAAATTCAATATGTACTCCCACATCACTAGTTAATGTATTTACTAAATCAGGAAGCTTAAAATTATGAAAAATGGTGGGTTTTGCCCAATAACCTTGACAACTCCAGGTGAATGTTACAACCCTGCATAGAGGACATGGATTCCACCCAGCACTTACAAGGTCAAAATCAGTAGTGGTACATCTATATTGTTTGTATAACTTATCTCAGTCTTCAAATGTTTGCAAAGCATTTTTTAAATCCAGTCATTACAAACTCAACGTGGAAATAACCTAGCTGGTTCTTCTACTGGTATTAAAACAAAACAAAAATAAAACCACAAAAACCAAAACAACAACCAAAAAAACCCCAACAAACCAAACAACAACAAAAAAAACCCACAAAAGCAAAGCAAGCAACCAACCAATCAAAATCACGACCAAAAAAAATTAAAAATCCTGTTGTCCTTTCTTTGACCCACTGTGAATGTCATAGTATTCAAATGAGAAGAAATAACTGGCAGGCAGTTTGGAGGCACTGATACAAGCACAGTTGATTTGTGCTGGCAAATAGATTTTTAGGCTTGTATCAGCTGGCATGTCAAACCATGAGCAGAAGGAGAAAAAATCGTATTGAACCCCTTGGAATGTGGGAGTGGAGCAGCAGCAGGTCCCCACTGATGGGTTACAAAGATAGATAGGATGCTGATGTTACCAATAGGAACTGCAAAGACGGAGAGAAGGAGAAGGAGAGAGGAGTAAAATAGATTTGGAGAAAATATTGTGTACTGCTTAACTTTATACTGATTATCACGCTATTGAGAAAAAGAGGGATTTATCTGGAAGTGGAAATGGAAGCTTGGAGGGAAGAAAATAGAAAATGCTTTTTTGCCATTTACAGTTATAAAGGGCATTTTTTTAAAGAAAACTAAGACAGAAAATTGGGTGAGATTAAGGTCTAGAAATAGTGGTAGATTATCCAACAGATTTCATTAACAGTTAGTCAGCTAAATAAATTAGGGTTGGATTAGATTGCCTTGAACAAAAAACTAAGAACACATTTTTCAAAGTTATACAGCAAGGCCTATTTACATCCAGTAGGTCCATTTATGACAGTAATATTAAAAAAAATAGCTGCAAATCAAAAGCGCTTGGATCCTGGAAGGAAGGTTTGTCTAAAATAAAATAAAATAAAATGTGAGAGTCTGGTAGGTACAGTATTGAGTTTATATGAAAAATTAGCATAGTATCACATGGCATGATGATTAAAAGTTAAATTTTATGCAGGATGCATGGATTAAGTCCTATGATAGGGGGATTAAATCTGCCTCACTAACAGATTGCAAAATGCAATTGTTAAATTTGTGCAAGAAGAATTCATTACACAAGGTCACCCAATAATAGCTCTCTTGTTCCACTGCTATTTAATATTCCTAGTCTTGATTTAGATGATAATATAAAGATATTTCTGTTTAAGTAAATGATTAACACAAAAAAAACAGCTGGACTGTAAAACATGAAAGATTATTGGTTGCTGCTAGGAGACAACATGAACTGCCAAGCTTGATGATCACAATTCAGAGAAACATGATGGTAAAGGTTTGTGTAAAGAAATACATTGGGAATCAAAGGACAGTATATATCCAGGTGGGAGATTATGGCTTGGATACAAAATATTCTGCAGGAAAAAAGGGTGCAATGACGACTGGACATAACTTGAAGTGCCAGTAGTTGGTGCACCTGAAGAATGATGGACACCTCATTACGTGTGGATCAGACTCCACTATAAGAACCAGGCTTTAACCCAGATATGTATCATGTATCAAGCTTAATTTAATGGCCACAATGATTTGAGTGTAGAGTGGGCTTCGTGTAACCTGGAGATTAGATGTCACCTAGGGGTTAACCAGCTATTTTCTTAATTCCCTCAGAAGTTAACGGAGACAGTGAATCTGACTCCAGATTTGTACAATGAGGTCTTCTAAATAGTAGTATGTTCTCTCTTTGTACATAAGAAAATGCAACATGAACTTGTTTGGATTTCTTAATCAGTTAATTAGGTTGTAGGAAATATTTCTGTAATGATTGTCACCTTTTTCACAACTGCACATCAATTGGGGGCCTTCCAACAGGTCTTAATACGTAAGAGGATGTACCTGCAGCTTGAAATATAAAAGGCAAATTACCCCAGGTGTAACTCATTTTGTGAATCAAAATCCTTATGTCATGGAATAGAGGGAAGTGCAACACAAGGATGAAGTAGCTGTTTTTTCTTTCTGCTTGTACAGAATACATAGAAATCTATATACGTAGAAACTTCACATTGAAATATGTGTCTTGTATAGTTCTGATTATAACCTTCCAACCTCCTGTGAAATGTTTACAAGCTACAGTCTTTCAATACATTATGCTTCTCATTTTGTGAATAAGCTTTGCAAAAAGTCCTTCTCAAAAACAAAAAAAAAAAAAAAA
>VWYH01001528.1:645091-733905 GCA_013399365.1 Pampusana beccarii | reverse complement strand
AAAAAAAAAAAAAAAAAAAAAAGAAAGGAGAGGTGGAGGAGAGGGTGTTTTTTTTCTAAATAACTTATCTTTGACTTCTATTCAGAAGAGACTCCCGATTTCAAAACAACTGTGAAATGTCCTCTGCTCAATAAATGACTTATAGAGGTTTCAATGATGAGTTTAAGGATTCATTTCAAAGAAATAAAGCACCTTGTTTCCCTGAAGTCTTTTCTTGATCTGACATACTCTTATTCAATAATGTTTTGTACAGATGCACTACAACAAATATTTTTATTAAGCATGGGCAGCCCTGAAACATGGTGAGCAGCTTTAGAGTACCATAGATTAGTGGTTTTTATTTGACTTTTATTCGTGAATTCAAATCATACAGTGTAAAGTTCTTGTTACCTATTTACTGGATTTATCTTTCATTGTACTGGAATGCTTTTTAGCTTATGTGTCCTGATATTCACACGTTCTTAAGGATGACAGCAACCATAAGGTTGAAATACTGAAGGCCATCAAACAAGCCAATGCGAAGTGTTCATTTCTTCAAGCACTTAGAGCACAGGACACATCAAACAAGCAATAGGAAAGCAACCAGATGCATCTCTCTGAATTAACTGAAAACAGCACTGAAGCTATAAACAGAGGAAGATTTGGGCTCTGAATGCAGCTAAACTCATTTTTACTGAAACAGGGTGTTTCAGTGGAACAGACTGATTTGTAGAAAGCAGGACAACCATTTTGTGATTATTTTTTCAGGATCACGTCAGTTTCCAAAAAAAGGCCTGTTGGTACATCCTTTGGGGAATGGGAGACTGATCTTTCAAATCCCAAGCAAATTACAGCATTACTGTAGGTGAATACTTTAACCATGTACTTGCTGATGTAATTTTTAATACATAATTTCCATAAAACATTAGTTTTTGGTTTACAATTTAGCTGTTTTGCTTGATGGTTCCAAGAACATTTCCTTATGTTTTTAAGTGTCTCGAACATCACCAAAATAACTACATGTCTCTGGTACAGGCCAATCTGTTGCCATCTGCATGGGGCAGATGTCATAGGAAGTGTCACCAAACAGACATGACTGTCACAGGGCTCAAAACTCATATATGAGAACAAGATTCCAGTAATCATTATCCTAGGGTAAGTTACATTTATTAGCACTAAGAAAAGTTATTAAACAATAGTACACCTAAACTACTCCAGTTTACTCAATTCTGGTCTGCAGACAGGAAATTATTTGCACACAAGATCATTACAGACCTTTGGGATATTAAGTACGCATGGATAAATACACCCAAATAGGTGTCCTTACTATTGAAACACCAGCCTTGAATGACACCTGTAAAGAAAGGCTGGAACTCTCGAGGGTATGTAATACGTTTGAAAATTGAAACATTTACACTCACAGTATCGCATCAAATTCCAGTTACTTTAACAAATGCAAACAACTGTGAACATTGTCCACATGAAAATTTTTTAGTCAAGTGCCCTATGACTGAAGTTCATTTACAACCACTGTGAAAAGTCTCCTAGAAGGTCCTACACTGCTACCAATACCTTCAGGCTGGCTCTGGTGCCACTAAGTTGGAAAAAGAATAGAAAATATTATCATAGGCCACTAGTTAAGCAGGTTCTTGGCTGTGGAGTAATTCTAAAGATTCTGGTAAACTAAATGCCATGTTACCTTTCTAGCAGATCTCTCAAAAATAATCTCTTGCTTCTTCATCTCTGTTCAGAAGATAAAGATATAAATTTCTGAGTTTCAGAATTTCCCCTTTATCTGAGACCTCTTCAAGAGAATTAGATGCATGAGGGTTAGGCAAGATAGTCCAGGACAACTTGTTCCATAGCCCTATAATTTCAAAGCTCAATAACTATTTGCAGAAGTATTTGTAATACTTCAACTAACCCCAAACATGGCTAAGTGTGAGACTAGAAAGGACATCAAATCATTATCAGTGTCCATATCTTAAAAGGACTTTACTCCAGAGAAAAATTTTTCCAAACATAGAAAAAACAACTCCAGTCATTTCTGGGGTACGTAAGGACTTCTGAGGTTTCATTGCAGGTGTTTCTGTATCGTTGAGAAAACATCAATACTCGTCTCCTCACTGAAACATCTTGACTGCTTCTCAATGAATTAGTGAAGATTTCTGTGGTAATCATTTACGCTTTTCTGTAAGCATCTTCCACAAAGAGAAATGTTCTCAAGAAACCCAACACTTGATGAAGATAATAAAATGTAGCCAAATAAACAATTACACTAATAAAACTGGTCATGACTTTATTATCAGTCATAGGACAGAAACTGGAAGATAGTTGTCAGCTCAGAAAACCACCAGCTTGCCCAGTAAAGCCAGCATTAGTTTTGCCAGAGAGGAGTGTCTTAACTTTGCAATATACTTGAAACACAGATGATTTATGCTGTGAGACGGCTTTCTGATTATTGTGGTGTTTATCCTCAGAGCATATATGTTGTAATTCTTTGAATGTTATGGGTCAAATGTCAAGAAATTGCCAAAAAACAAACACTTTCCACTGCAAGTCCTTCCTCTCCCAGAAATAAAGACGAATTTTTCACACACTTATTTTATGACAGCCAAAAGAAGATTAGGGAGTTGTGGTAGCAGAGCTTTAGCCCCCACAAGGAAGCCAGGCAATGGTTTAAAACAGAAATATTTTGCCTTAAATCAAAATATTTCAGGCTTGAATCTTCCTTCTCTATGCAGTAGTTGGCTACCACAAAAACTCCAGGAAAGTGAAAATTTGGTTTCCCTTTAAAGAAAACAGGAAAACATTTGACCAGTTCATTCTATCTTGAGCAGTTACTCATAATGTATTAATGTATGGTAAGCAATGGCTAGTGTAAATGGGGAAATGAATAAAAGTATGGGTCCATTCCTAGCAAATGTGAGTTGTAAAGAGCACAGCAACACAGAACCTGCTCTCTGCCAGACCTGTAAATGAAAACACAACAAAAGCAAAGGCACCATGAAATGAGTGATGTCCCTTCAAGTCCTGCGTAGCAGTCCTGCTCTTAGTGAAACAATTTTGGAAAAAACCCTACGGATTTAGTCCCTGTTTACTCCTCATGCTATATATGTCCTTGTAGAGGGCTGCCAAGAGAACCACAAGCATTAGTAAAATAAAACATGCTAGCGATCAGTCCTCTCAGTGGTAGAATCTGACAGATTCATCCCTTGGAACTCAAGTATGGATTATTTCAAGTAAAACTGACAGCATCAGCCATCTGTGAACAATCCAACTATGTCTAACTCCTCTGACCTTTTCTCACAGTACCAACTGCCTTGGTAACTCTGGTCAAACCTCAGCAGAGCCTTTACTCAGCTCCTACACGTTCTCTAAATCAATCAAATACCGTAAAGGCAACATCAGCCTGTTTGTTTCCTTCTCTGATTGTCTAACTTCTTCTTTGGTCACTTCATCCATCATTAACGCATATATTGCAGAGAAGTGTAGCTCTGAAGGTTATTAATGGGTGACCAAACTTTTTAGGTCAGATAATATGGTAGATTTTCAGAGCAAATCAGGGTTTGTGGCAGTTCAGCTACAGACAACGAAAAGAGTTGTTCTCCCGATCAAGAATATTTTTTTTTTTTGCAGTGTAGAGTCCTCCCAAGGGTCTTAAAGTAGGTGAGGCAAGGCTGGAAGGAAGAAGTTGTGTTTTCTTGTAGAATAACTAATAAGTTTGGGAATAGCAGGCAGGTCTTAAAGAGCAGGTCTTCAGGGGCAGGTTTCCACTAGTCACTTTGTGAAAGACAGGTGACTGTTGTTTACACCTTCCTATATTCTCTTTTCATACAGCTTTCTCCAGCACAGTGCATGGTTTGATTACAGACTCTAAGAGATAAAATTTTGAAATCGAAACTATAAATGTATTAAGGACACTTATCTAAAACTAGTTGTCACTAATTCATGGCTGGTTTTTGACTGAATGATAGTATCAAATTTAAAGAGGAGCCTCTCATCCATTTGCCCACACAAATGTAATGTTTTTATTTATACAACAATGGACTTGAACAATGTGCTTGTAGAGCACAAGTGGCATGCACTTCTGGAGAAAACTAGAGAAAATCTGGATTAATCTCATTGGTAAAAAAATTGTTTGAAAAAATGTCTAGATGTAATAAGTTAAAATTTTGTTAAAAGCTGTCATAATTGTTGTTATTGGATGTAACTGATTTTTATATTTCATTTTGAGAAATACTCATCAGTAAAATATTTTACAAATGTTATATAAAAATTCAGCTTTGATGCATGATGGAATGCACTTTCACTTACACAAAAGTCATTGTATATAATGTATGTGTGTAAATCTACATTGTCATGCACACGAATAAACATACATGTCCTATAAAATTCTGTATCTGTGTGCTTATGTTTATGTTAGTAATTGTAAAAATATCCTTCCGAAATTCATGTTTATCTGGACAAGATATATACAAATTTATCCATGAGCCAAAATCTGAAAGTGACCGCTCAGGTGTTTCCACTTCCTCCAGACAGATCCAGTTGAGTTCTGGTTTACAAATTTACCCTTTCATTCTCTATTCACTTCTGTACAAATATTGGGGAAGTTCACATAGGATAACAAGGAATGTATGCACATAAAGGAAAACTGTCAAAAGTATTATATAATTAGGTGGGTTTGTGTGGAAATTTATGGTGACAGCAAAGGTTGGAATAATGAATCCTTTCTATACACATCTATAAATAGAGAACAAAGGAAAACAAAAACAAACATAGACATTCCAGTGCAGAACTTTTTTCCAGAACAGGTTATTTTAAACCTCTTTTAAAATCCGTCCCCTTCCCCCGCCATGTGGTTTACAATTTGTAGGAAAAAAAGGAAAAAAAAAATGCCGTTTGGTTTAATTTCGGCATGATTCTCCTTACCCTAATTAATACCATTATTCAAAGCCTGAACTGCATAAGAAACTATTAATTGTTGCAATGGTGCTTCTCTGGTGCTCATCACCATAGTATCTGAGCCTAACAAAAGTTAATGAATCCATCTTCCTAATGCTCTTGTGAGATAGTAACTGTACAGAAGAAAAATAAATAAGTAAATAAAGCCCCTTCATTCTTAAGATCATATTTTGAAAAGATCTTTACACATTTAGAGTTAAGGATATAAAACGCAAGCATCCACCTGTTTCCTAAGAAGCAGTGACTCTTCATGACACATCATCATTAAATATCCACTGTAGACCTTTGATTTATTCATCCACATTAACCCTCTAAAATATAGAGATGCTACTATTCCTATTTTATGAAGCTTTTAAGTGGTTCATTCAAGGTGACCCAGGAAACCAGTATGCCACCTTTACCAAGGATGACTTAGCAGATCCCTTAAAAGAAGGAATATGGAGGAGCAGTTTTGAGGAGATGGTGCATGAAATCGTAAGTGAAACATTACTTCCGATAATGGTACTGACCTTTTGTAAGCGCTGTGATAAAACTGAACAAGATCTGGAAAATAACTATGAGAATCATAGAATCATAGGCTAGAATCATGGAACAGAATATCAGAATAGTTTGGGTCGGAAGGGACTTCAAAGGTTGTCCCGTCCAACCCTCTGCAATGAGAAAGTCACCTTGATAACACCTTATCTAGATGCCTCTTATCTATATTCAAATGTATGTCCGCATTCAGCACAACTTGCGCCCAAAAGAGGATGCAGTGAAGAGTACGACAAGTGTGGAAATGTGTTAATTTAGTATTATGACTATGTAGCATTTATGTGAACAATTCCTCTGGATCCCCTAAAGATGCTCATCTTGTTATGTTAGTTTTGTTTGAAGACAAGCTGCTGAAAAAAAATTGTTTTCAACAGTATATAGTAAATAAAGACCCAGAAAGGCAGACTGTACCCAATGATATAGTTCTGGGCCTATTATATTGCACATCTCTTTTTTATGACAAAGATGAGAGATGTAACATGGGATTTTTCGTAGTTTTCTTTATTTTCTTCTGTTTTTTTTCTGTTGGGGTTTTGTTTTGGTTTGGTTTGGTTTTTACCCCTTAAATATATCTTACTCCTTTTTAGTTCTCACACCTTCCTTACAAAACAGCAGAAATCTTTCCTTGAGCTTGTCCTAGGTTTTATAAACTCAAGAGCACAGAAAGAGCAAGGAGACAAAGACAATTTTGGTGGTTGCAGAAGGTACACTCTTTATAGCACTTCAGTCATGTTATGAAAGGGCTGTTGGGCTTTTTTTAGCATTACTGCTATAAAATGTTCTTTGAATGATTTAATGATGCAGGCATTTTAAGTTACTCCTAGCACAATTTCTTATATAGCCCATTCAATCAAAACACAGGTTGTTGCTTTTTCAAACTCCAGTGTACTCTACTGAAGTGAAACTCTTCTTAGAATTATTTTGCATATTACCAAATGTTACTTTTTCTTCTCCCTCGCAGAGCAGTGTGCCTGCTTCAGACAGCTGCTTTCTCTGAAATAGCTAAAATATACTCAATTAGAGCAGAAACCACAACTTAATATTCTCTCTTCCTCTCTAGCATCTTCCCTGTGTTAGGTGTGTGGAGGTTTTTTCTGCTTTGGACAATGTAAAGAGTACATACAACAGAAAAGGTGGAGAGATGTCTACCATAAAATACCTGGAAGAAATGGTGTTGCCTTCAGAGATAAAAAGTTACTATTTCAATATCTGGCTCTGTTCAAGGGGTGTCACGGAGGCACCCCAGAAGTCAATTTTAGGTGGACAAGTTCCAAATAAGGCTTTATTCTAGCCAGAAAAGTGTAGCAAATAAACTGACTAGAAAGAGGGCTTATACATTTAGCTCTCCGACAACATAAAATATGGGTTTGGATATCAGTTGAGGAGATAATTGGGGTACAACAACCTAAGAATAATGAGGATCCACAACGTGCACTCATACACTCACAAGAGACAAAAAACAGGGTACGCACAAGAAATAATCACTCGCCTGGGTTAAGTGAGGGCTCACACTTGCCTGGTTAGGCAAGGACTCATTCAAGGGTATATCCAGTAAAAAACCACTCATCCAAATGAGGACGTGAGGCGCTCTCAATCCCGGGAAGTCTCCTCAGATGGTGTCCGAGTCTAAGGGGAGGGCTCCAGTTCATAGACCCGCTGCTCTAAGAAGGCCACTCAAAAGGGGTCTTCAGCGGGGACTGCATTTTGTAGCCTGTTCAGATCTGGCTGTGGGCATTACAACATGGTCCAGAAGCTTCTCAGCTTCTCTGGGCACCTCCTTTGTTGAGGACCCTGTCAATCGGCTGAGGGTCCCACCTCTCCTGCCCCACCAAGAGCTGAAGTCACGTTGCCCCAGGGCAGAGGACGATGTGATTGTCAGCACCCTGGTAACACCTTAGATGTGCACGTAGGGACAGGCACAATGGGACACAAAAGGTGCTAAAGAGCCATCAGCTGCCCTATTGAAGGCTCGGTGCCTCAGGGGGATGTGCAACTGCCACAAAGGGATTTGAAATCTTGTTGCAGACATACTATGTGAGAAGGGCATGGACTGTTGGAGAGGCTCCGTTACTTCCAGGTGTGTAAGTTCACATTAAATCTTCTAAAACACAGTTATTTTCCGATTTAACGAATATTAGACTTGATCAACATATGATTATTTTTGTAATTCACCGAGATCTCTGAAGAATTTACTTTGGGGACAACTTTATTCCTTAAATTTGCAGTTTTCATAATCAATAACAAAATCCATGTTGTGTTTACATCCTGGGTGATAAAGAGATTACAAAGCAGACTCATAAACTTCCTCAGCAACTCGTCTCTAGTGCTTTGATAATCTAACACTGCACAGAGTGACAAAGTACTGCATTTGCAATAAGGTTATGGAAAACTAGATTGAGCTGCATATTTAAGGGAGGAATTTTAAGTAACAGATGAGTTAAAATACCTTGGAGGTGCTGCACATTCCTCCTTGTTCTTTGCTCTCCTGCCAGTTTTTTATGACTGTCCCAAACAGTCACGGAACAGCAGGACCTGAATCTACCACATTCACCATGTTTTTATTTTCAAGCAAGAAATAAACTCTGTTGTGTCAACAAGGCTCTTTGTATGTTAACTATTCAGAATTGGTGTGGTTTGTACACATGCTTGTGATTATTTACTAGATTGGAGCTAGGTAAAGGAAAGAATAAATATAACTTAATTTAAAAGTTTAGTCAGATGCATGAAATACACTTGCTTAACTCATTGCTAGCTTTTTCTTTCCTTTATTCATTTAGGAGGGAAACATCTGCAGAACTACGATGTAATTAAATCGTAGAAATATAAAAACAAACTGACAGCATCTCTTTAAAGGAACATGGCTTGGAATTTAAGATTTTATGCCAGAATGAAACTTTCCATCTATATGTCAAAATGGGTAACACTTTCAGTGTCAGATTTTACCTGCATGACCTTCTAATTCACAAAGAGCTAATTCCCTTTCTGAGCTCTCTGAGTTAATGTTTTTTATGTGCACATGAGACTGGGCTATAGATTTCATTAATGAGGCCTGAGAACTTCTGTTATTCTGAAAGGGAAAATATTGGAAAGAGCTTGGACATCCGAACATGACATATAGCTGCTGTGTGCGAAATCTTCAGTGTGTTTTTATCCTTGAAATGATTCTTTCTGTGCTCTCAAGGAGCTACAAATTCAGAGTCTGACAGCTTAATATCAGCCGTGATAGCCTTCCTTCTGCCTCACTCTCTTGGACAGGGTAATTAATGTAAGCATATGAGAAACCATAATTGACATTCTGATCAATAAAAGTCTGTGTGGCAAACTTGCAAACGACATTGAAGTGGGTTCCCAGGAGCTATTCAAATATCAGCAGAGGGGTACATCACGTGGATGCTTTCAGCCTCTCTGGTACATAACGTGTATGCCATGGTACAGTAGGTCATTAAGACTCAAATATTTTTATCATCTTCTTCTCACAGCAATAGCTGCAGTGGATTTCTGCCTGAAGAAAATAGCTCACACAAGTTATTTTATCAAAATAATATGCAGACATATATGAGTATGATGAAATTGGGTTTGCTTGTCATTTAACACTGGGTTATAACAGACAAATTATAAAGCAAAAACACTAAAAGAAGGAAGCACTGTGCTATTTCATCTGATGAGATAAATCTTTTATCTCCTGGAAGGGTGTACTTCCCAAATACTACAGCCACTGTACCCCACAGAGCACCTTTTCAAACTTGACTGTGACCACAAAAAACTAAAATAATGGCACAAACGCCTGTTCTTGGGATCTAAGGGAGACACAAAACTCTTATGCATATTTTTTTATCAAAGAGTATTAATTTAGGTTTAAAAGGGACCACCTATTGTTTGTATTTTTAACAAAAAGATTTTGGGGAAGGATGGGATTAAAAGATGAAAGAAAAGTGTTTAGCAGTGTTTATGCAAACTTGAGTAAGCACTGGTATAACAGTATTAACTAATACAAACCTCTGGGTTTTCTTCCTGATAAATGGAAAGGCAACCAACAAATTTCAGATTCTGATCATAGTTGGCCAGGTACATGTCCAGAAAAACTCCAGTATTTTTAATGAAGTTATGTTGAAAAAAGTCCAAAAGAAGTTGCACCTTTCTTGAGATTACAACTTCAGCAAAACTCCTAAGTGTGTGATTAGACTTGCCGTGTTAAGTGTACCAAAATGTTTGTTGAATTGGGGGCCTGACTGATTTGCTCAAGATCACGCTGTGAATAAATACTCAGCAGGGTACCCAGACAGAACAATGACTTAATTGCATCTCAAACAAATGAATAATTCTATATATATTCTCCTCTGCTGTGGAACCTGCACCTTAAATCAACCAGCTGTGTACAACCAGGTACAGATACATCTGTTTTCTACAGCACACGGTGACACAGATAACAGCTGCCGGATAGAGATGTTGATGATGTTGTTCTCTTACTCTGTAATTCCAACACTTAACAATGCGCAGGATTTTTTTTTTTTTTTTACATATGTGTGAGTGTATTCCAAGAACAGGTGGTAGTTTTTTCAAGACGTAAAGGGAAACTCAGTAAATACACCATGTAATAAATATCAAATCCCAGGCTGCTGTTTAGCAGCAGGACAGGCTGAGGGCATGAGTGCGATAAAAGCTGATCACAGCAGAGACATGTTCATGACTGGCACAGGTTACAGTCTCAGCATCTTGCCCTGCTGAGATTCCTTTGCCTGTCCTTACTACCTGCTTTCTGTACAACCTCAACCCCAGCCTGGTGTCAAACATGAAAATGGTCCCGGAAGCAGTTGTTTTGGGGATGGCAAAAATCACAGAGGATGTAAATAACAAGCAAACATGGAAAATACATAGAAGGGGATTTGATTTAAGGTATAAGCGTGCTTTGAAGCAGTCTGGAGAGATATGGGAACAGGGGAACGTAAGGCTGGAGCTGAAGGGGGTCTGGGGGATCCCTCCCAGTAAAGCAGTGGGGACAGTAAGGGCCCTAAGGGTTACAGAGGTAATTGCAGAAAGGCAAATGGAGAAACCACACAGAACAGAGAAAAGGAAAGCAGGGCTACTTACAAGGCATAAATCAATGTCTCATAAGGTCTGCTGGCCTTCCTGAGATGGGGAGTTTCCTTCCTTTCAGATTATTACTGTGAAATGGCTGGTGTCTCAAGCCTTACAAGGCTGCTAAATTCCACTCCCTGAGTGTGCTGCCTGAGCTCTTAAATTCCAATAAATCAAGAAAATTGACATTTCTAAAAATAGATCTTTTACCTATCCTGAGATAATTACAGCCCAGGAGAATTAGAAGCATTAAGAATACATGAAGCCTTAAGAAGCCCTTGGGGTATG
Source organism: Pampusana beccarii (assembly GCA_013399365.1). NCBI lineage: Eukaryota > Metazoa > Chordata > Aves > Columbiformes > Columbidae > Pampusana > Pampusana beccarii. The sequence continues at coordinate 723,063 of VWYH01001528.1, read as the reverse complement.
ATTCATCTCTCAATAACCACACCTCTGCCTGTCTCATCCCAGCTAATCATCAAATACCTCCCAATATCTCTGCCTCCTTATTCTTCAACACTCTTCCCCTCCCTGTAGAGGATATCTTCAAAACTGAAAGCTGATACAAAGAAATTGGAATAACAGCTTAAATTCCCATCATTCTGTTTCTGGCGGAAGAGTTTCTGGGTCTTGTAGAGCAAGAGACAGAAAACCCTCAAATGCTTCTCTGGATCTTTGTTATCAATCTCATAACGCTGAAACAATTCAGCCATGGCTAGTCAATACAGAAAATAGCAATGAATGAAGGACTGCAAAATGGAAATGTAATGGATAGAAAAAACTAGCTGGAGTTTCATTTTTTTGTAGAGATGAGTGCTGGCTCCAATGAGAAACTGTAGGAATAAACACTTCTTAAACTAATCCAGTTTGTAGAGGGCTGAGTTTCTTCTGAAATTGAAGACTTCCTAGAAAGTAGATAGTATAATATTTTCACTTCTCTTAGCTGACAGAATCCTATAGCCTTGGTGTTTCAGTACTGAGGACAACTTCTAAAATATGGGGGTGGTCTTTAAAGGCAGTCCCTCCATATGCTGGTTCACGGTACAGTATAGCTAGAGCATTGTATAACACAAGGACACATATGGCTGAGAGCAAAACAAATTGCAATGTTGTTTTTTTTTTGTGACCACAAGTTCCAGTTGCAAAGTTAATGAATAGAATGTCATGGTATGACTTTTGACCACTGGCTAGGAACATAACTATTTATTTGTTTATGAACCAGACTGTAACGCTACGTGCCATAAAGCAAAACTGCCACTTGGAGTGTAACCTGATTCTGAAAGGAGGAGAAAAAAGTGCACTTACAGCATGTAGGATAAAGATTTAAGGACAGACACCCTTCTCTTCAAGACAGCAGTGAGTCTCCTTGATATATGTCCTCAACTGGAAATCCACAGTTGTCTGTTACGGTGATTTGGTGTTTGCCTCTGAACTGTCCGACAGTTGTCATGGCTGGAGGTGAGATACTGTTCATCTGATCCACAATGATGATAGTTTTCCTAAAAAAACTGAGCTTTGTACTTATTTATCAGTTCAGCTGGCTGCAAGAACTTAAGAACTTATTATTATTGTAATATTAAAAGATATCTAATTAATTCCATCCACTCTCTTTAATATTACATAAAATAATTACTTTAGTGTTGTATAAAATCATTAGGTTTCTGGATGTCAATTCAAGCACTAGCTTTTGTCTTCCACACCTCATTCTTATCCTCGCCCACATGTTTATGAAGAAGTATTGTCGAAGTGTTTTTCTAAGTTGTTAATTAGACCACTGTGTACAGAATATTATTCATTCATTGCAGGAAATTATAAGTACATTCTTTTCCAGCAGAGACAGAAGAGTGACTTCAATGTACACTTTCTTCTCTCCTTTGCTCTGGGAGTAGTTTTCAAAACCCACAGGAATGAGGAAGCAGTAACATTGACAATGCAATGACTTCTTTGCAGTTGGACCTGAATAATCAAAGAGTTATTACGGAGCTCAAGCTGGGACTTAGCCAAATCTGTTCAGTAGCTACATGTTGGATGATTAACTTTATATTGCTAGTTTAGATGTTCTGACTTTCAACTGGAACAGTTGAATAATACCACCTCATTAAATTAGGAAGAAGATAGTCCATTCTTATTTCTGGATCCTCTTACAAGCCTTTGTGAATAAGGCTGGGAGTTAGATAGCAACTCTGAGATGTTGGCATTTAAACTAACTTCAGTATCTAAAAGCAAAGTATCTAGTGCAAGTCAGGCTCCCTTTACCGACAGTAAACAAATTCTCAATTCATCTGTGAAACTATATATGAGAAAAGGTCTTCAATATGGAGTGATTCAATATGGAGCGTTGTTATTTTTCCCTATTTACTATTTCCTATGCAGCGGACATCATCTAAACATTTGATACATGTTTGTGACAAAATTCAAAACATTGTACTGATGGCGTATTTTGTACACCACAGTACTTACAAGAGGAAAGTAGATGTGAACTCTAGATACTGAAGGTATAGAAGCTGCTTTAAATATGTTAATGGTATGTCAATATCAGTGTTCACTCTTTCAGCTGTGTTCTCTTGTTTTGATGGTATTTTTTCTGAAGATACTAGTTTATGGAATCAAGTGAGCTCTGCATCTACACACAGATTTAAAATTAGTTAATAGATAAGGTCCCATTAGATAACGTTCCTCAATATGTGGCTTAGTCTGAGTTCATGATAATGTGCTGGAAATGCTGTGCCCTACAAGATTTTCCTCTCCATGTCCATTTATATCAACAATTCCTTTCATATTACTTTTTTTTTTTTTTTTTTATCCCACCAAGAAAGCTGAGATGAAGTGGTGAAACACTTGGAAAATTGCTTGAAGATTCATAAACTAGAATCCAAATTAAAATAGATCAGAATAACACAGAGTTTTTGAAGGGCTGAGTTCCTTTTAATGTGTTCTTGTACTTTATCATACTGGTGCATGATCATCAGACTGGAATAACTGTGTGCTGTTACTGCTTATTAGAGTCGTGAATTTCATGGTGAGGAGAGTGTCTGAAATACATGGATAGAAAGATATAAATTCTGGTGTGGTTATATTTACATGTTTCTTTTCCATTCCAGAAAAATAAGTACAGGCATTACTGTACTCAGCTATTTTAATTCAATTCAAAATTATCTTTGAAGAGTTTTCAGTGAGGCTGAACTTTACTGTTGAGCCTTCCACTTGGAAGACCCAATTGGAGACAAATGAAAAGTCTGAGAAGTTGTAGAATAAACCAACCAACTGAAATGCTATGAAAAAAAGATACAACCAATGGCAAGAACTGAGATGAATTGTTAAAATAGTGGTATGGAAAACGAAATCAGTAATTACTCTAGAGATCACCAATTCAAGTCTAAATTTCAGTGTGAGAAGGGACTTCTTTTATCAACATTGGCCAGATTCTGCTTTAAAAGCGAAAGCAGAGTGTACAAAAACATGATCAATAACTTTTTTTAAAAGGAACGGAATTTTATTTATCCGGAGATAGAGAGACATAAGGGATACCTTTCCAGTAATGCTAGGTGGGTTTCTTGTCCTGTATTCCAAGATGCCCAGTGACTTATGCAGGTGTTGGATTGGCCCAACAGACAGGAATGTGCAAGCGATGATGTCATTGGGCAAAAAAGTCCAAAGAGGTTTCTAATGATTCTTTTATGAACCTGGGGATAGTTATATAAATTCAATAACGGGTGAGACAAAGTTTATTTTAGTCATTGTAAAATGACTTTCGAAGCCTCAACATGTGTTTTTGTAAGATCACATACTAAATAAGTAGTTACTTGAAGCTGTGTTCTCTGACTTTTCCCTAAAATATATTTTCCTTTACATTTTTATGTTCAAACATTTTTGTAGAGATTAAGTAAATTACAATTAAGGAAATTACAAAATAAGTTCAGGATCAGGAATGATTAATAAGATATAAACAGGGTTACGTTGAGTAACCAGAAGCAAGACCTCAGTCCTAGCTCAGGCAACCTTCTGTATGCCTTACACATTCAAATATTAAGTCTATCTCAGCAGGAGAAAAAAAATAGTACTGTATCAGACTGTACGAACAGCCAGCACAGCTGAAAAGAACCTAGAGATTTTAAGAGAAAAGCAATGTTATGAACTGATAAATTTCAGAGCTACCTCTTCTTTTAGACATGTTAGCTGTGTACAAAGATCAGAGCTTTAGGAAGGATTTTACAGAGCCCAGAGTGTCAAACAGTTGTTAAGATCCATTGCCTGCTTTTGAAAATCTCAGCCATAACTGTTTTTTTTTCAGCAGGGTTGTGTGCTATGCTCTGTTTACATTCTGAAATCACTGATGGAAAAACATTGTTTATTTTGGGCCAGAGTTAAGGCTGTAGTAGTGTGATGAAATATGCATTTCCATCTGTTTGATCAGAATAATCCTCTTACATCTATAATGTATTCAGCATAAGCGTTATGATATCTTTAGCCATTAATTCCCCTGACATTAAGTGTTTGGGATTTAAATATGAGGCAGCAAATTAGTGCATGGTTGCACTTAGAAACTACATTTAGCTTTCAGTATTTATTTATTTTTTAATATATTTCCCAGGTTTTGTTTCTTTTTGTAGACAAAAGAATGATGAACTAATTTATTGAATAAAAAGAACTGACCAAACAGTGATAATAAAGCATATTTTATTTCGTTTTTCTAATTTTGAGGTCACCCATGGAGGAGTCCATAGGTTAAAATGCACTGCCTGCAAACATAAAACCAGCATGCTTTTCAGAAAGTTTGCACTAACAGGACTACAATACCAAGAAACAATTCATCTCCCCAGTATCTCACCTTTCACTGTTGAAAGATTTCATCAATAGCAGAATCTCTTTTCTATTGCTGCCTTGATAAGACTTTGGTACAGACATGTGAAAGTACCTTCCCATCTCACCTCTCAAAAACACACTTGATGGTATCTTTGCTCTCTCACTCTAGGAGCCACCTTCCTTCTCAGGAGGGGAACTAACTGCTCATTTAATGTTTTAATACTTATTTTGGAGCTGCCATCATAAAACAGGGTGTCAGTACATTCCTGATTTATTGGCTCAGTTTTCTTCACTCCCGTTCTTTCTATTTCTTCACTTACAATCAAACTCGACACATTTTTGAACTCACAACTTTGAATTTGTTTGAGCAGTTCTGCCATGATTTCCTCCTAGTTCTCACTTTTCTTCTGTTTCTCCTACTTTTTTTTTTCTTGATTCTTCTACTGTCCTCATTTTTTTTCCCTGTTACTATCCTTTATCTCACATAATGCTTAACACCTTCCAAAGAAAAACCTGTCCTCTTACAAGCCAAAACCTTGTGCAACAGATTCTTTTGTTACCAAAAATATAGGACAGGAATGAATTATTAAAGTCCAGCTGTACCACTGGCACTAACTTCCATGTGTTCACAGAAACGTTTTTGGGCTTGTTTCTGAAGAAAACCCACCTATGACTCAAAGACCCTCTCCCCAGAAATAAATTGCATTTGTAATTCAGTCTGTGCATTCAAGGATATTACAGTAATGTAACAGTTAGGCGGTTTCTTGAAATTTATATCATTCTCACATTAATTGTAGTCATTAGAGAGATTCTCAGAGTGTTCTCCGGTTTTGGATCATGTTCTTCACATGGTTCTGACAAAAATAAAGCAGCTATATAATTCAGAGGTAGTGAGTTTTTCAATTTCTTTTTACCACGGTGCAAATTAAGCCTTTCAAGATTTTAACAATCCATCTGCTCCTTGCCAGAGGAGTTGAGACTGCAGTGAGACTGGCCCCAGAAACAAGTTGCAATTCCACTTTTAGTCTACGTGAAGCATTGATAGCATCATCAATAATGTCAGCACAGTAATGGGCTTTGTTAGTTAACTTGTGGTTCTCTGCAAGCTGACTGACCTTAGCATTGCTAATAAAGAACAGCTAGTGAAAAAAAAAATACTTTGCTAACAGTATTTTGAATGGAGAAAGGTAAACATCAGAACACAATACTCACATCCTATCCTGCTTCTGGAAGACAGTCCTGTCTTAATTACTTTAACGTAGGTCCTGAGATTTCCTCTGCAGTCTTCGATGGATTTAGTTAAAGGGTATTTGGGGTAGGTGACCAATTTTTGCTGGTCCTTGAGTAGTGGCTGGAGACAAGATTCACTCTGTCACACTAGGCAGGCCAGACTTTTAGGGTCAAAGGCAATTGTTAGTGTCCTTTGAAAGAGGGGCACTACCAAGGAATAAAAGGCAGGTTTAAGAATGTAGCTAAGAGACAACGTATTAATTGTCCATCGTTCAGGTTAAAGCATATTGCTTCTCCATTAAGTATACACTGAACATACAAAATGAATGTACACATGAAGGGTCAGAAATTTTACAACCATCCCTCTCGAGCAGTATGTCACAATATTTTCTTAGTCTACCAAAAAGCATAATAGTCTAAATGCAACTCCCCTTTAAAAACACCATTTTACGAATTCCTACTTACTCCTGTGATAGGAAAATAAACTAGTCTAGTTAAATATGATTATTAAGATACTAGATTAAATATTATCTGTTATTATTATGTCAATCTTCTCAGCAAAATCTAGACAAGTATATATTTTGCCTAGGCAAGTGAATGTTCATAACCATTTCTGAAGCACAAATTTTTGTTTATAAAGGCTAAATATTAGGTGTTACTTATATATTTCTGAGAAACTGAAATAATTTTTGCCTCTCATTTGCTACTTCTATCCATTTTCTTCTCTTTTAATGCTATTGCTAAGAACTGAAATACTATGAAAAATATTTTGATATAATATGTCCGCTCAGATAGAACTCTCTTCATAACATAGATATAGGGATATTGCTTCCCAAAATCAGCTATGATTAATATATTATTTTGTTTCCAAGGGATATTAGGAAATTAGATTTGATTTTTTTTGTTCACTGTGCTTGGTATATATGCACAGTATATACAAAACTTATCATTTTCTTCATTCAAACTGTCCTTCCACTCTTAGCCTGAAATGAAGATTTTTTTTCCTGTGTTGTGATAACAGAGCTGCTCGTAAGAGATACAATAAGATTTTACAATACTTCCATTTATTTATAGCATCTATCGAGTTTCTTTAAATAGATCTCCTCTGTGTCAAGTGTGATTCAAGAAGATTGCACGAACATCCACATTTTTCTGAGGCTCCTCTGTAGCTTTGTAGGTTAAACTAAGAACTAACAATTAACATTCTACTCTCCTTGTAAATAATACTCTATCAAACCAACAAAGAGTTGCACATAAAAGAAATACTGCTAAGATATGGAGTAATACCTTCTTCACCATGAAAAAATACTATTTTGAACCATGAACAACCTATTAGGAGATAAGCTTGTCACAAATTAATCTACTGGTGTACTCCAATATCAAAGATTTGGGGATGATTAGGAAATCTTGATAAATAGAAGACAAACTTGTGGATCTGAAATTCAAATTTATATTAATATTTCATTATGAATCACTGACTAAAAGACTAATGGTTTGAATCTCCGACCACACTTACCATTTTTTTTTCAGTGTAATGCTGTTCAGTATGGTTACCTTTTTTTTTTTTCCTCTCTTGAAATAAGGGAAACAGTTTGCTCTTAAAATATGTCCTTGTATTGTTTAACACAGATTACAAAGCTTTGAGGTTTTTTTACTTAAAATATAAAAAACAATGCTATGACTGAGATCACCAGCAGCAGCTAATAGTAATGTTCCTATAAAATATGAGGAGGACACAAGTAGACCAGCGATTTCCTTGGCATATTTGTCCAGCCTGCAACAGTTTGCACATTTCTGAAACAGAATTTGCACTTGGATCACTGTATTTAATATTCACTGCTGGATCTCTTTTCCATTAATTTTCTGATTCATCTGGAACCTGTTCACAGAATCACAGAACAATAGATGTTCCTGGTTTCACCAGTATCCTGTTGTACAATTTAATTATGCAGCATCCAACAAATAACTCTATTTGGTTTGAACCCTTCTTCCTGAATTTTAAACATATTATTGAAATAGTGAATATACACTCCTTAGTGACCTTTCAATGTATTTCATGATTTTTTTTTCCTACAATACTTCTAAAAAAGACACACAGTGTGCAGACAGAAACCCAGAGAACCCTTATCAGAGCCAGGAAACTTTCAGGGGCTCCTCAAGAGTTTTTCTAAGATCTGGCAGCTCTCACATTTGAGTTATGATACTGAAATTGGTGTAAATAGTGTAAAAAGCTCATGAAACCTGGATGTATCGGAAAATTACATGGAGAGACAAGCTGGTCTGCAAGAAGTAATGTTCCCAGTTTTCCTCATTCATGATATTATTTGATAAATCAAAAGTGACTAATATTATTTATCAACAACAGAACAAAGACTCTCAAAGAAAAGGATCAGAACATCTCATCAGCTGACCAGTGTGCCAAGTCACAAGAATGAATAATTTTTTTAGACTTCAATGAAGAAACCTAACAGCAGAATACTTTTGCAAAATAAACCTATTTCAGCATTGCAGACATTCTTCATTTAACTGCAATAGTTTTGCCTTCCAAGCTTGGTGTCTGGTTCAATTACACTTTTCCCCAGCAGAAAGTGAGGAACAGGGAGAGAAAGAGAAGCACCTATTCCTCTGATCTTAAATAATTTTTGTAGGAAAAATATTTTTATGTTACTTCTGTGAAAGATGGAAACATTTTCCATAAACACATTGGTAACTGACTAAATTTCATTTTTTGCTGAAAGGTTGAATGAAATCACTGTATTAATACCATGGACACAAATGTAACAATCAAATCCCTCTATCATACCTACTTAGCTGAGATAAAGGAGCATCATAGCTCTAACATGGAGATTCACTAGCTGAAATGGATATAAGGGTTCAGTAGGAGGCAACAACTTTACTAAGAAATCAAGTGAGGAAATTCCTATATCATCTACATAATTTATGATCACAGGGTCATAGAATATCCTGAGTTGGATGGGACCAATGAGGACCATCGAGTCCAACTCCTGTCCCTGCACAGGGCAACCCCACAGTTCACACCACGTGTCTGAGGATGTTGTCCAGTCTCTTCTTGAACACTGTCAGGCTTGGGGCCGTGACACCTCCCTGGGGAGCCTGTTCCAGTGTCCAGCACCCTCTGGGTGCAGAACCTTTTTGTAATGTCCAACCTGAACCTCCCCTGGCACATCTTCCTGCCATTCCCTCGGGTTCTGTCATTGGTCACCAGAGAGAAGAGATTGGCACTTGCCCCTCCTCCTCCCCTTTGGAGGAAGCTATGAGGTTACCCCTCAGTCTCCTCTTCTCCAGGCTGAACCAAATACCAAACCACACGAAACCATGATGAACAAATTGCAATTGGATCCAGAATATCCAAAAACTTGCAATCGAATCTTTGAGAACAAATGCCTTCTCTCTCCGTTTAAAAGTCTTAAAACTCCATCTAAACATCACTTTATTCACATATGTTCTACCTTGCATCTCACCTTGAGGTTCTAAAAGTCTTCAAAGCCATGTGTCTCTCTGGCACCTAATATGTCCTGTCCTTTGCTGGTGTGTGTTGGTGTCTGACTTTGCTTTTGCAGACATGCTTCTTGCACTCAGCACTATCTTTATAGAGCTTCTGTTTGGTGAACAAAACTAATGCTTGAGTCTCAACGGCAATACCGACAAATGTCACATGAGAACAGTAATTGTTAGAGCACTAATGTGTGGAGTAAGCTGAGGCAGCTGGCTTCTGACATCCTTTGTTTTATACTCAGAATGAGAACTAAAGCACTGGCAAAGTCTTCTGGTTGGTGAAGGAGCCAACTTGGAATGTTTTCCTATTTGAAACATGTTTCTTACAGCATGAAACAGGAAAGCTTAGGGGCTAGTCTGCACTACAATTAAGTTTGAACAATAGCCAGTCATGGCTTGATTGCGAACTTTTTTTGTCCAGTCTGGAATTTGCCATAAACCCAAAAGCTTTACAGTGTTGTTTCAACTGTGAGGACTGTGTTTTGTTCTATTGGAAAATAAGAACCTCTAGTTCAAAACCAGCAGGTCAAATTCCCTGCTGGCATAACTCCGTTAATTTCAGTGAAGTAGCACTGGAAGAGAACTTGGCCAAGAAGGTCTAAATGAGAATCTAAATTAGATGTGAGACATCAGTAAAGCTTTCTATTTTTTTTTTCCCCATCACTCTCCAGAGACCAGATCCTCAGCAGGTATAAATTACTATAGTTGCACTAATTTCCAACTAAACCATTACAATTTGTACAGATTGAGGATGTAACTAGGTAGCAATATTATTTTCCAGGAATGAACAGAAGAGCACTTCACAGTGCTGTCAGAAGAGGTTGCAGTTAGTTGGTGTGAAATATAGACACGGGTATAGGACAGGTAGTGCTGCAATGCTACCAGTTAATAATATCCTTCGAATAATTTGATAATTAATCTCACTTCAGGGAAATGAAATGTTAGTTGTTTGGTTTTGGTTTTTGGTTTGTTTTTTTTTGTTTGGTTGGTTGGTTGGTTGGTTGGTTGTATGTTTTTTTGATTTCTCGTGAACAGCCTTCCTAAGTAAGATCACAAGTTTTCCTAGTCCAGCATCCTGTTTCGCTGAAAAGTGAAGATGTGGTGAAGAATTGGAACAACAGGGTAAACATGTAGCAATCCTTCCCGAGAACACTTCAGCAATTTTGGGTATGCAGAGAGGTTGGGTCAGAAGAGGTACACACTTTTAGCCAGTGGAATCATGGCAGCAGGAAGGGAAAAAGTCAGGTCATATATATATATGAATATATAATCCATTCTCTAAAATTCAGTCACTGCATGTTTTCAACAGAGATGCTTACTTTTACATTTTACAGTTATTTCCAGATATAATGTTGAAACAGAAAACAACATGTAACATGAGTGTGCTATCCGAAATGATTGATGCAATTAACTGACGTGACTGGAATACTTAAATCAAAGTCAACGCTCAAACCAAATTAATACGATGCAAGATTGATTATGAAGCCCTTTCTCTATTTCAATAAGCTAATCATTTTGTACTAACACTATTCAAGTCATATGCATTAAACATTAACCATGTGATGTATCTCAAGCTGCTTAATTTCAAAATCGCTTAAAATTTTGGGGGATAAAGAAAGAAAAGAAAGACACCCCCCCCCCAATATCCATTATGCTTGAAAGTGGTGAGCTTGAGTAATTTATACACATAAAAGTCTTAATGTTTCCTCTGATGATTCTGTCATCTGATCTCTATCTTGTAACCTTGCTCAGGCACACTTTCATGAAGCTTTCCAGTTTGGAAATCCATCATGCCCTTTGTAGGTTCTGCTTTTAGGAGTTTAGCAGGCAGCTGTGGTCCATGAACAACAGGATGACTAACATCTCTCCTAATTAGTGAAAATAAGATATACATATGATTGTAAAATCTGATAAATCCAGTAGCACAGGCAACATGATATATAAACAGTAGGTGCAAAACAGTGGGTAAAATTAAATATGGGGGGAGGTGGGGATTATTTCTGTTTTGTTTTGTTTGTGTGGGGTTTTTTTGTTTGTCTGGTTTGGGTTTGGTTCTGGTTCTGGTTTTGGTTTTTGGTGGGTTTTTTTGGATTATGTTGTTGTTGTTGAATTTCATATGGCAAGCTCACTTGCAATTTCACAGTATGTTTATGAAGGTGAGAGTGAAAATATTGTCCGTAACAAGAAAAACAAAGCCAGTGATGGTAGGTGGCTTTGGAAAACAACTTGAAGACCACTATTGTTCACAGATAAAGAGTGAATCACTGTGGAGGGAAGTGAGATAGTGAGAAGTGTGAGAACTAGTTGTCTTAATTAATTCAGTCAATTTTAGCTGTTTAACATTGTGACATTTTTTTCTTTCCTTAGAAAAATCGACAAAAACATATTAATTAAATATACGTTTCTTCACTTGCTTTCCATCCAACATCCCAACAGATGACTTTAACAATACAAAACTAAATGAAACCAGAGACCAAAATAAATACACACCCTCATATGCTAATAATAAATAAAAGACTAGAAATGTATTCTGTATTTTCTGATATACTTTTAAGAAAGTACTTTAGAATTAAGATCTTGCTGTGCTGTTTCAGCTATTTGAGTTTCCATACAATCTTAGGCCAAATACCTGGGATTCATTATATAGGTAGTATTATATCTATAATGCCTTATCCCTTTGCTCAGAATAAATTCCCTCTTGGCAAGTATAATTTGTCTTCGAGCTATTATTATCATCAGTTGCTTTCCTACTGAAATAAAAGTTCACTGCTAACTGGAAGGACCTTATATTTAGGAAGTCTTCAGCAGTGTTCTTAAATAAAATGGCTTTCATTGGAAGGTTGCTAGAAGGAGCAGAGAACTACATATGATGTTTGCTATATTATTCTTTGTGTGTCTAAGGCTGTACATCACAGTACAAAAATATTGTATTTAAGTATGAAAAATATAATTAGAATTGGCTTAATTAATCAATACGATTATACTTGTTCATGCTTAAAAAAGAAAATAAAAACCGAACTATTGTAGAGACCTCATTGTTTTGCACAATGACAGAAGTCATTAACTGAGCCATGGTTAAGTTAAATGACACTCATCTGCTTCCAGAGGAAATGAGCCTGTGCTGTAGGCCTGTGATATATTTCAAAGCATTTTCCTTTTCATACATGATTCATATGAAATGTGCATTCTGTTGACTGGTAGCACAACAAGCAGGATGTATTTTGACAGCTAAATGGCAAATTCAAATGTGACTTTCTTTTTAGTGCTCTGAGATTTATTTTTTTTTCCCCCTGCACATGCACTGTAGCCCATCTGAAGGTTTTAAATATCTCACACACTTTATCCATAATGTACCACTTCCTGCATCTAGATATGTGTCAACCTGTCCATTAAGTGTAAGTTGAACATGCTGCCCTGTTATGCATTGTCTTGGGAATGTCTTCAGACTTCATCACACAGTAATTGTGCAGATTACAGCTGGAATGCATAGAGGAAGCAAAATTCAACAGACTAGAGACTTTTGTTTGTCTGAGAGAACAGAGCATATTTTATGTTTAAACAGAAAAGTCAGTTAAAATGTTTAACTTTGCACAAAATTCTGTTTTCAGGGAAGATCTAACTCTACAGATTTAGTGGCTAATTAAGAAAAAATCTGTTAGAAGATATTACTTTACGGTTTTATAGTGCTCATCACTGAAGGTTTTCAAAGCACTTTACAACTACTGGACTGGTTCCTCAGTTAGCAGGAACTACTTTCATGCCGAGATTTAATGAAATTATTTTAATGGAATTGTAATAACATTATAACACACTTGAGAAACCATTCTGGTGTCAGTGTGTTTGATATCATTACATCCATCTTACAGAAGAGTGGAATGAGGGAGAAAGAGATTAGAAAGCAGTACTTATCTCACCTGCTTTTAATGGTCAGATTCGGTTTAAGATTAAAACCTCTAAATTTAGTGATAGTCCAGCGTGAGGTTTGGTTATGCACACATAACAGTGCTTATATTGCCCTAGGATATCACACATCCATGAGGGGCTGGCACAGGAATTACAAGAGACTTGTCTATTTAAATGGTACCTAATTATGGTGAATCTCAAAGATACTGGACATGTATGTTTGTGGTGTGATTTTCACCACAGATATCTTCTGTAGACTGAGCTGAATTATCCTCCGGGCGACAACAACTACGTGTTCAATGCGGTTGCCCAAAAGGACATGTCTGGTGCCAACTAGACTGCCCTAGGGCCTTCCATCCACCACGCAGCTGCCACTCTGCAAAGTCTAATTGTCCCTTGGTGTCTGTCATTTCTGACAGCTCTGTACAGATTTCCTGGACACCCTAAGGCAATTGAATTGGTCATTTTGTATTTTGGAATTTACACACCTAGATTACATGCACACATATACATTTAGTATTTGGAGCTTAGTCCTACCCTAGATGTTGATATTTGATGTACCCAGTTTGAGGTCACTTTGCAGTTAGTGGAGACTAAAAATCACTTTTGGGATATGAATCACCTGTCTAGTTTTTGCATCTACCATAGGATGTGAAGAATCAAAAATGTCTAAAGTTGAGTCATATAAATTCTGCCCCACTTGACTAAAATAGCACCATGATTCTCCTGAAAGCTAAACATCGTCTTTGCATGACCTGGTATTTGAAGTGAAGAAATGTCTATTGCAAACCGCACAGTAATAACAAAAGAGGACAATAAAACTCATAAGGGTGCTACTGAAAGGAGATGAAAGGAAACTGAACACATAAATATGTGGCCAAGGAAATGGGAACTGACACAGAATTTTCTACCTGCATTTCAAACCTAAAGAAGGGCTTGTCTGTCTGAAATTTCATATTATTTTTTTTCCAAGCATAACCTAATAAAATATATTATGCTTCCCTGTAAGTTCTGTCTCATTGAAAAGTTCCTCAATCAGTACAAGGTGTAAGAAAAGAAAATAGACCTTAATACATTACAGAATGGTCAGTCAGAAACGGTGTAACCCTCACAGCTGGCCTCTCTGAAAGTTTAAACCTTATCTGCTTTTATATATTAAACAGGTGACTTCCTGAAAAAGATGGATTAGTAAAACAATAAATTCTATTTATTCCTTAATCCATGTCTACTAAAGTGTAATACAATGGTGGCTCAGTCTTGAAATGATAAGTGTTACCTAAGCCATAAGAAATAACATAATACTGAAGACAGGTAGAGAGGTAAACTTGTTCCGACTGCAAGGTTGGGGGTGATGCTTGGCATGCTTTTGAGCTCCAAAACAAGCATGAGTGAATTCTTCATGACGTTTCTCTAGGTCTGTCTTGTCATGATGTGGATATGATTGCACTTTTTATTGGTCATTATTTCCTTGTTATACAATAAAAAAATGAATCTAGATAACCTATACAGAAAAAAAAAAAAAAAAAACAACAAAGCTCTATAACACTATGTAAATAGATGTTATTTCCTTGATTATAATTTAGATCTTAGACTACCCAGAATTTGGAGTTAGTGAGTGGCTAGGAGGGAGAATTAGGAGGGAGCATAAGTTTCAAAATTAATACTAGTCTCAATCAGAAAACAGACAACTCTTTTCTTAAAGCAGACCTCTTCATTCACGTCAAAGTAATAGTAATTACAATATTCTCTATTTCATTAAAAACACTGTCTTGTTTCTACAACAAAGCACACATTAAAAGACTCATTGTAAAGTTTATGTGAGGTTTGACTCTAAGACTGGTCAAACCACAGAACATTTCTCTAAGGAAATTAAAATCCATGATTATTGACATCCTGGCAGAAAAATGTCTCCAAGAGCTTGCAGCTGATCTACTACTATATACTAAATCACACAGAATTTGCTTACACTTCAGTTATGTTCTTCCTTTTCAGAAGTGAAATACATATTCCCGCATCTTTAACGATGCTTTACCTCTCATCTCAGAAATTACACAGTACTGTGCAATAATGTTGTGGTACCAAACTTTCGAGAAAGTAATGAAAAGATGTGATACATTCAGACTTGCCTTTTCATTTGAAGGATAATAATTTAAAGATTATCTCAGCATCCCCAGCATTTTCATTTTATATTTTCTAGGTAAGTAGAAATTCCTTTGAATATACAAAAAAACAAAGTCTTGGTGCTATCTCAGAAAGAAAAAGTGAACAGGCTTGGACCATGTTAAATAAAATTAAAATTATATTGAAGACACACAAGAAGATAAACTTTCATCATTATTGCTGCAGGTTGCTTAGCATATGTATTAAGGGTAAAGCCAGAAGTAGGAAGCCCAAAATGAATATATGTAAATAACCAGATAAACCTATCATTTGGGCACATTCTCATGTCAGTGTTTCGGTGGATGTTATTTCCACTTAGTTTTGTAAATCATTTCCCTGCCACAGAAAAACAGACTGCAATTTATCTTGCCTAAATTTAAGCATCGTATTACAGATATCTACATGTGAGACACTCACATGTTGAGGGTGAGTGACTTGCTGTAGTAATCTACATGTATTGCTGCCTTTGACTTTAAAATGAGTATAGAGTGATTAGCACGCATATAGATATCTAAATTTCATCACAGGAATCTCACCCTAGATTATGACACAGACAGTCACCACAGTACATGTATAATACCCAATTTGTGAAAAACGTTGAGATCACTGAAATGAAAGGGTATAGGTGTTCCTATTTAGAAAAAAAAGGTCTATATAGAGCTTAACCATCTCTTCAAAACAGTGTATGCTGTGAAATTGTGTCAAATTGAAAAAAATCTATTAGCTATTTGGTTTGTTTCTCCATGCTGTTGTTTGCATGACNAAAAAAAAAAAAAAAGTAGAAACCTTGATAACCAAAAGCAAGTAAACTCTGACGGAACAGGCAGTGATCAGGGGACAGTATCTACCGAGTTCTAAGGACTCATTTAGGCCCATAAAAATTTAAAGCACACAGGGTTAGTGCTTCAGTACCCAGCACCTACTGCATGATCAGCAGAGACAGTCTAATAAGTAAGACTATAATCATTCAAGCCTATTACAAGCCAGTAACAGTCCGGAATTATTCCCTCACTATTGCTATTTTGTATCTTGGGTTCTGACTTGCTAAGTACCAGCCTAATTTGAGTTTGCCTAATATATCTTTTCCAGTCATTAGTAGCCCAGCAACCATGCTGAGTAGATTTACAAAGAAGTTTGCTCTTTTCCGAGTTCTTTAGGAAGGATTGAAAGCAGTACAAAGATGAAGCAATTAACAAGGAAGAAAGAAAACAGTGTGTTTTCTTTGTCTCCCAAACACAAAATTATAGGATATAAAACTAAGACTAGGGGAGAAAATATAGTCTCAAAGACAGAGTCAAGAAAATTGCTAATTGCCAACCTATTCCTAAGGGAAAAATAAACCAAATAAGAAAGGAGGTCATTGCAGGTCACAAGGAAATTGCCTCAAATATTGGAATTAGTTATTTTCAGTTTAATATTTTGTATTTTTTTTCTTTTATTCTAATTACGAAGCACTTAAAAATCTACAACAACAAACATAAAATGGTTTCAGAAAACACAGAAATTCTGAAGCTGTGCTCTGACAGGAGCACAGTATCTTCTTAACAAATGAAATGAATTTGAACTTCTTGTTATGCTTACCTTGGAAATTCTCACGAATGACAATTGTTTTTACTATGTCATGAATGTTCAAGGCTCCATAGTTATCAGGATAACATATGAGTTTGGTTTCAGAGTTTACAGACTCTTTGTCCTATGGCCATTTGTGGATATTAGGACAACAAGCATTATTGAAGCTGAAAAGTGGGAAAATGAGGACTCTGGCAGGTGGCATGTATCCAAAGCTTCTAAACTTGCCAGATACGTAACAGCCTTCTGGCAAAGACATGAATAGAGGCCCTCTGAAAATGTAGGCTCTGGAAAGCCTGGGTTCCTGGATCTAAGTTTATAGAGATTGTTTAAAACCCAACCACTTCGGTATCTCACCAGGAAACTGAGCAACCTCTCAGTGGAACACAGCCAGTAATTCAGTTGAGGTTTTGTCAAGCTCAAGATATTTTGTGGAAACATTTAGAGATAATACAATTGATGGGTTTTGATCAAACATTACTTTGTAAGAAAAATTCTGATTTTCTTAGTAATTGAGAGTTTTATAAGACTTTGAACAAATAACTAGTTTGCTAGCTATAAATGCCTTTTATTGCCATCACTAATAATCACTGCAATATACTACAAGGAGGACAATTTATTTTCTAATGAGAAAAAATAAAATGAAGGTCTCTTATTACTCTAATGCAGTAAAACTTAATGCCAATAAACACAGGAAAATACTAAGAACAAGGAAGTTCTTCCAATGGCTTTACTTCAAAATGAATGGAAAACATTTGTCATCTAAGCACAACATGATCTTTTCTTCACAACTGATACCACCACGTACAGGGACAAAGAACAACTCATGGAAGATCAGTAGCCTTCTTACCATGAAATGTAAAGATGTTCTATTTATTTTCTTTAAAACCTCACAACTTCATATTTCTTTTCCTCCAAATTTGAGTGCCAGATTAATCTTTGAAACACAAATATTTTCTCCTTTTCAAAGACCGAGCAGGAAATTTCTTTCCCTCTGGTAGACAAAGGAAAATCTCCCGTTAGCTTTCAGGACTTCAAGATGGAAGAACCAATGCTTTTGGTGATGGAAATCACCCCTCAAAGTCCTTACACTAAGAAATTCAGGAGTCAGTCCCCACTGATATCTCACCCTAGAACACAACAATAGAGTTGCTTTCAGTTCTGAACCGTACCAGAAGAGCTGCAGTTTCTCAACACTTACAGAAGGTAAATGCTGAAAGCCCCTCCAGCATCCTTTGTGACACTGGTGTTACCCAAGCCCTTGCCATTCATTTCTTGAGCGGGGCTCAACCAGCACTTCTGTAAGCAGACAGCTTCAGAAACTGTCAATCAACACAGCACTTCTTTTCAGCTTGCTCCTAATTTAACTCTGCAAATCATAAATCAGCTAAAGAAGTAAAAATGAAGGTAGAAACTTTGAAACTGCTGCCAGAAGCTGCTGATTACCTTATTCAAATCAATGAATCTTCACTAGAATTTGCGTTTACATACACAAAGCTTTTAATACCGATACACTGAATATGCACATATTGTCACATACCTGCACCATCACAATCTTTTTTCAATATTTTCCTCCAATTCTGAAAAAATTCCTTTTTCTGGAATTTTATTCTTCTTTCTTTTATTTCAGTTTTTGGGGAAGAGTGCTTGAGCAAGAATTTTTCTTTAAAGTATAAATACCTCTTTGGTAGTCATATGGACAATATCCTGTGCAACAACATTATAATATACATGTATCCTTTTTTTTTTTTTTTTTAATTGCTTCTGTGAGGTCTGCAAAACATCAGCATTTATGTTGTACCCTTCCTAGTGACATCTCTGTCAAATGACTTCCTTTAGCTTAACAGGAATGAAACTGAAGTGCTGATTATTAGCCCTCATACTAAATTGCTGCTGACTGACTTTCCTTTTCAATCAGCCTTTTCTCTTAAAGAGCTGCTGATGAAGCGTGACTGAAAATTTTGACAGCTATTCTATCTAAAAACAATTCTATTTATATACCATATGATTACATTTATGGATACACGTGACAGAACCTGGTTTCTTATGGTTAGAAAATCTTGTATGAGAACAAGACATTGCTATTTCTGTATTTTCCTTTCAGTGAAATGTCAGATACAGAACATAGCCCTCTCCCTCTCTGAAACGATCCTTGTTTCAAATGCTTCAGTAGGAGGGAATGGTACATGGAGTGTGGACTCCATAGTGATAATTACCAGTGAGGATGCAGGCAGAAAAATAGTAATTTAGATATACAGGGCAAAAAAAGGGGGCAAAATAAATAGTATTTTGAGATCGAGCGATTATTCTGTAGCACAAATCTGTTTGGTGATATGAAAGAAAGCAAGACAGTAGGGTTTGTTATTTGTTATTTTTGAATATGTAATTCGTGTTTCTATTTCACGTGGGATTTGTTTCACAAGATTTCTATGGTGGAATTGAAGATCATTATATTAAATCTAAAAATCTGGCTCAGAAATTAAATGCATAGTTTTGCAACAGTGTTTCCTGTAGAGCACATGGAGAAAGTTAGAGGTCAAAAAAAAAGGATTCCAAACAAGCACCTTAACAAAACCAGCTCATTGCGGAAGTTTAAGAATTGGCAGAGATATTTAAGAATTGGCTATTTCTTTCCTTATGCCAGATTTGAGAGCCTCTGTGAGACTGTCATTCACAATCATATGCCTCTTTCAGCTTAAAGTCAATTGATTTTTAAGTACAATGAGCTCTTTCACTTCACTTTACAATAATGAGGAAGGAGCAATCACAACGTGGAGATGACAATACTTTCCAAGGAGCTCAGAAATCTGGTTCATCTGCATGATGAGTCTTCAGAAATAGAAATCTGTCTCTTTAATGTGCCAGGACAATGTCATAAATCAGTACTAATGGACACCTGAACATCTTACTCTGAACTAAATCCATTTAAAAATTAAAATTAAACTGGAATATAAACTTTATAAAAATAAAACATGGACAAAGTAAATGGAACTGGGTGATTGAGGGAAAAGCTGTGTAAGCAAGTTTGCAGGTGACACCAAGTTGTGTAGGAGTGTTGATCTGCTTGAAGGTAAGAAGAGTCTAAAAAAGGATCTGGACTGGCTGGACTGATGAGCTGAGGCCAGTTATATGAGATTCAGCAAGACCAAGTACCAGGTCCTGCACTTGAGTCACAACAACCCTGGGCAACACTACAGGATCAGGGAAGAGTGGCCGGAAAGTGCTGGGTGGAAAAGGATCTGGGGGTGCTGGTCGAGAGCAGCTGAATATGAGCCAGCGTGTGCCCAGGTGACCAAGAAGGCCAACAGCATCCTCGTTTGTATCAGCACTAATGTGGCCAGCAGGACCATGGCAGTGACCGTCCCTGGGACTGGGCACTGGTGAGGCCAAACCCTGAATCCTGTGTTCAGTTTTGGGCCCCTTACTACAGGAAAGACCTTGAGGTGCTGGAGTGAGTTCAGAGAAGGGAACAGAGCTGGTCAGGGGTCTGGAGCACAAGTGTGGTGGGAGCAGCTGACGGACCTGGGGCGTTCAGCCTAGAGAGCAGGAGCTGAGGGAGGACCTTCTGATCTCTGAACTGCCTGAAAGGAACTTGGAGCCAGGGGGGTCGGGCTCTGCTCCCAAGGAACAAGAGATAAGACAAGAGGAAGTGGCCTGAAGTTTTGCCAGGGTAGGTTTAGGTTGGATATTAGGAACAAGTTGTCAGGCATTGGAACAGGCTGCCCAGGGAAGTGGTGGAGTCATCATCCCTGGAGATGTTTAAAAGATGTGTAGATGTGGTGCTTAGGGACATGGTCTAGAGGTGGACTTGTCAGGATTAGGTTAACAGTTGGACTCATTGATCTTGAAGGCGTTTTTCAGTCTTAATGATTCTGTGATTCTGTGATTCATAATTTACAGCAGAGGGTGAACTAGAGAGGTTTGGTGCTGTTTGTCTCTGGGGTGTAGGTCTAGGTTCATAAGAATTATTAAATAGCTTATTTTCTATTAAGCGATTTCTAAACTCAAAAATTACTTTAGCTGCTCTCTGTGGTCCTTCCAGATTCAGAGGATTTAATGGAATTTTTTTTTTCCCAGTAAAATATTTTTGTGCATGGGCAATAGCAATCATAAATAGCACTAGGGTAACATGGGCAATCGAGACCCTTAAAACTCAATTACAAAAATAGCAAACTCAATTACAAAATAGCACTAGGGTAACATGGGCAATCGAGACCCTTAAAACTCAATACATCTAAGGAGATGGAAAGGTGGTCCTTACATAAGGTAGTTCATAATATCTGGCAAGTTATGTGAAACACACTGTAGAGAAAGTATTTCTCAAAATTATGAAGAAACTGAGATATATATTAATTAGATGTCTAAGTATCTCTCTGGGAAAACAATTTCCTCGACTTAAAGTTCTTTAATGTAGAAAAACAAACTTAAAATTAAAAAAACCAACAACAAGAAAAATAATATCAAGATTTATCATGCAGATTTTTAAGCTAGAAATATTCAGATGAGGAATAAAGAACAGTACTGTAAAATTAATGGTAATTAACCAGGAAAAATAACCTAATCTGAGAGGTGGTGCCTTCTCTGTCAGTTTGGAATCTTGAGATCAATTTTAGATATCTTTCTAAGGGATATACCCATCAAGAAACTCCAGACAAAAATCTACGAAGTAGGTGATCAGAGTACTCTGCCTTAATTTTTTAACATGTATGGGCTGAATTTCAACAATTCTAAACTCAGTGGAAGAACTTTGTTTAATGCACTGGGGCCAGCATTAGTTCTGTAAATAATAAAGAGTCCCGTGCCTGCATAAACTGCTACTGAATAGAGAGTATTAATTACAATGTAATTAGATAAAGACAGAAAAGAAGGGAACATGCGTACAAGGCAGTAGAAATAATCAGGATTAGAAAAGAATTGAAAATGTAAACAGTAAGTGCTACATGCTAGGGTACTTAGTGCTGCTAAATTCTTTCATGAAGCCAAATTCTGAGAAGAGAAATTAGAAATAAATTACATTCGTATTTTCACAAGATGGCACAGAATGCTCTTTTTCATATGTGATACTATGGCAAAAACTGCATAATGATTGAAGGAAAATTGAATGTTTTAGTGATAGAAAACAGGATGTGGTTTTCATTTGTCCATTCTTCAATTTTATATCAGAAAGATTCAAAGATGGTTGATACGCTGTTGAAAAGTGTTTAAATTTAAAGAGTATTAGTTTTCATTTTGAAAGGCAAAATATAAAATAATGATTTTGTTGTGGTGCTTCTTGGTTACTTTTGAAGGTCAAAAGTATTTGTTATGAAAATAGAACTGTCTACAGAAGTGCATGGTCATTAGAATGTTAATAAGATTTTAAGTTTTCTTGGATTGAGTACTTTGCAACTAAATTTTGGCTTTTAACACACAAAGGACTTGGTACATTTTGAAACAGAAAGATATATGACTGGTGAATCTTAAAACATATCCAGTTACGATAACAAATTAGTGTGTTTCTGGGAGAAAACAGTCCTGAAATACAACATTAAAAGTTTTTGCATAGCCAAACAGTACTGAAATTGTGTGAATTATTTTAATTTTACTGTCCATTCTACATCCTACCACAATACTATTAATCCAATAAACACCTAAGTTCTGGATATTGGACTACAAATAGTAAAATAAAAATGAAGTCACAGCCTGTTGTAATTTGGTACATCATTTTTCTAATGCACGATTTCCATCAAAATCTATGTTTTGTGAAATGCATGTGAAATGAATAATTTCTTGCACATGGTTCTCATTCATTTTGTTAACCATGAAAAATTAAAACAAAAAAAAATTGAATTAATATTTTAAAACAGAATGAAAAGAATTCTCAAAAAAAAGCTTATTTTTCATAGTCTTGCATAGGAATAAAATACTTTGTGTTTCCTTTGACATATTATGGGAGCTACAGAAAAAAAAATAATGCATTTTTACCTTTTTTCTATTGCCTCTTTCAGGGAACCATTAAAAAACAAAGTTTGTTTCATTTTTTGTTCCGGTTGGTTTGGTTTTTGTTGTTGTTTTGTTTTGTTTTGTTTTTTTTTTTTTTTTTTTATCTTTTTTTTTTTTTTTTTTTATCTTTTTTTTTTTTTTTTTTTATCTTTTTTTTTTTTTTTTTTTGCTGAAAAGAAGTGGGGGAAAAAGTATCTGTTAATTTTTATAGCTTCTGATGTCCACACATTTTTTCCTCGTATACTCTTATTCAGATCTCTGTAAGCCATTATAAGAAACAAACCTCAATGCAGCCACTACATTGAGAAAAAGTTTTACATATGACTTTTCTTACTATGACTATTAGCTAGAATAGACAAAGAATATTGTGAAAAAGGGTATGGAGCCAAGCAGTAGTGTGGCAATGTGGGAAATAACAAAATGTGTCCATGCACCCCTTCCTGTGCCAAACCATTTTGTGCAAATGACCAAATTTGTGCCCATCAAAATACCCACTTGGGTAAAGCCACAAAATATTTTGTTGTTTTTAATGAGCTAAGGGAATTTGGTGTCTCCATGTGTAGGGATTACCAGTGGTTCTCAATCTTGGTTGCCCTGGGTGCCTCAGTTCTTCCACAGACATCAATCTGGGTTAGTTGCAAGCACCCAGTCTCTTCCAAGACCACAATCGTTCTGCAGCCAAAACCGAGCAGCATGGCCAAGGGATCTGCACTCAAAACATTGCATCAGATATGGTTCAGCAGCCCAAATCAGTCACTTCAGTCTTTATGGGAGAGCATGGCTAAAGCAGTTGGATGGTGATGTTGTTCCTCTGTCATTGAGACTTTTTGCTGCTTCTTACAGCCATTTTGTCTCTTACACAGGGTCTGGCCAGCAAGCCAGATGGTCATAATATCTGATAAATGTTTTGGGTGAATGGAGTGGATACTGCTGTGCATTGACAACTGAGCATCTGATGTCAAAAGTAATCTGTGTATGCCAAATAACTAGGAGAGAGGGAAGTATAATTGCAGGACAGAGAGAAACAGTGGTGGGAGTTCCTACAAGAATGATAATGAGAATGATTAGGAGATGAAATAAAACCCTCCTCCATGAATAGAGATCTCAAAGAATAGTGTAATTTCCCAGAGAAATTAAACAAGCAAGAAAGGACATTGCAAAGTATTAAAAAACAAACGCTGTGTGGCAGGAGGAATAAGGACTACTGTTCCCACCCTGGCATAAAGAAGGCCTTCAATCAAACAAGAAGGGACAATTGCTGATTATTTCTAGACAATGAATAATTAGGCTGTGCAGTACACAGCTGCATAATACAAAGGGAGACTGGACAGTTATATGACTAACACTACTGACTTAATGATCAAAGTTTTGGGTAGGGACATAAAACCCCATAATTTAAACCAGTGCCTGTTAGCTATTAATAGCAAGTCATTTGGAAGTAAGTAGGCTTTTTTATCTCCTTCAGAATGTATTTTTTCTAACTACTTCTCTGCAGCTACTATTGAAGACAATAGAAGATGAGCTGAACCATGGATTTGATACCTTATGACTTGTATTATATGTCCATGAAATGCTATAGCATTTTTCACCACCATATGTGATAGACTTCTATTTTTGGATACTGTTCATTCCAGATACATCGCACTGGGAACAAGACATAAAACGATCCCATTCTGGTGGAATTATGCAGAACCTCATAATCTCCTATTAAGTCTCATATTCAAACTCTTAACTGCTTGTCCAGAATCAGAGACATGAATACCTTCAGAAGCAGCACTTTCTGCCATAAATTTTGTAACTACCAGGGTATGCATGTACGAGAGAAACAGAAAGTAAGTTTTAAAAATTTCCACAGTCCTGTTCTTTCAGCTTAGTGGGCTGACACTTTATCACTCAGTTGGCTGACAATAGTTCTGTTCTGGTCCGATCTTCAGGTCACTGCAGTCAGCTTCTGATTTGCCTTCTGGTGTTGTTCAGAAGGAGTCAACTTCTGTACCGCATGTACATCTCAGATATGCCACACAGAGAGCTCATGTGTGCAAGCTGAGCACAGTTTTGATAAACTCTGCTATTTTTCCTGTTGCTACTGCTATTTCCATGGTCCAGCAGTTCCAGGAATTGTACTTCGCATACCAATTCACTTCACGGTGTGGTTTTTCCCAAATACTTCTGTTTCTGCAGCTCTTCTCATTCAGCAGAAATTTATGAGTCAGAAAGCATCCAGGAGATGCAGAGCAGAAAATTTGCCAGTTTGGGGACAAACACTACCATTCATGAGCCACGGACTTGTTAGACAACAGACATGCTGCTGCTGCTTAGCCAAAAGCAATAGAGCAGCCTAGATCCCTGGGGATTAGTAGGACCTTTGGATGGTGAAGCACTTACTAAATTGGCAGGACTGTACAGCATGCTGGCTTTAACTCTGTGGGAGCCTAGTGAGCATCACTCCTGTAGAGTGAAGCAGCTGGCAAGCTTTCACAGTGCTCTTGTCCTTGAGTAGCCTGAAATGCTAGGGTTTGGCCCTATTCCTCAAGGCAGCCTTGTCATGAGGAAAGATTTGAATCTCTTTTTCATAAACGCAGAGAGAATTAGCTCTCTACTTCTACTCTACTACTGTGTGGTGGTGGGTTCAGTGAGGAGACCACTAGCACCTCAAGGGACATAACAGAGTAGCTGAAGCAGAGTTTATTAGGGTTTTATCACAGATCATATTTTTAATCTTTCCTGGTCCAAGGACTGCTCACTGGAACGCCACAGAAAGCACAAGCATGTTAACATTAATTACCTCCTTTGTATGACACTTTTGGTCAGCACTGCACAATGTTCATGTTAATGACTGAGATAAGTTGCCCAGGGATGTTGTGGAGTCTCCTTCACTGGAGATATTCAAAAGCTGTCTGGACACAGCCTTGGGCAACCAGCTTTAGGTACTGCTGCCTGTGAGTGGGGAGACGAGATGGGTTGGATGAGATGACCCCCAGAAATTCCTTCTAACCTCAGTCATTCTGTGATTCTATAAAACCAATGACAAGGCAGTTGATTATAATAGTTTACCTATAATGAGCATTTTTTGTGGATTTTTTTTTTTTTAATCGTCACCATTTACTCTTTGTGTTATGATAACATATCCAAAGTCAGACCCCAATGTCAGAGAGCGCGTCAAGACCCTTCTGTCTTGTAACACTAAGACCAGACTAGTGAGGTTGACCACTGCCTCTCTGCCACATTGGTGGTTACAAGAGCAGGGGAGAACCATGTCCTGCAGCCCCTTCCTCCGTGTCACCTGATTGCACATGCATTACCATTCAGTTGTATGAAAGTGCCTACACGAAGTCAACGTTTTTTCCCACCATGAGACAGGTGAAAACATCTCAGTAGCTGGAAACCTGTTCTTTCCACTGTTGACTTCTTCTCAGAAGAAAAAAGACTGCAGGAAGGAGAAACAATTACTCACAAGGATGACTTGCACAACTTCTGCAGACCAAAGCTAGTAAAGTACATGTATAGCCCTGAACAACTGAGTGCTAAAGGTAAATCTTCAAACAATGGCACAAAAGCTGAGTCACAAGAGAGTAATACTGGAACAAAATGGTATTTGCTCCAGCATCAGGTCCTAGGAAATTACCACTCTACACAGTAACACTCTACACCTGGAGCTGGAGTCAGTAGTGTTTTATGATGGTAAATACCACATCACACTTTTTAAATAGTAATTAATCTTTCAAAACCAGAACATGTGTATAGAAGATGGAATGCTCTCAATTGCTCTAATCAAACCCACATTTTCATACATCTGTATACATACAGACAAATAAATAAGATCTCTAAGGAACATGTTCTGGCTATTATGCAAAATCAATATTTTTTAGTACAAAATATTTGCAACAAAGTTCTCATTTAATTGTAGTAGTCTGGGCCAAATTTATTTTGAAAGGGTGAAATTCACAGGTTTCCTTGATGAGAATTTATCTCTCAGTAATTTGACACAAGATTGGAATATCTGATCACTACTTTGTTGAGTTGTTTTGCAATGATGAAAAGCTACACTGAATACAGTGTGATCTGTTGTTCTGGGGTAGGGATCAGACAACTTAGATTCAATCTTTTTATGCCTTTGGCTTGTTGTGTGATCCTAAACAAGACTCTTCCCTATGTCTCTCCTTCTACACATCTTTCCATATCATTGTATTTCTTGTTCAATTTCTCATTTATTCCACATGCTGGTTGTTTCTCTTGCCATACATAAAGTACTTATAGTATATATATATTATACACCATTGTTGTAGACTATAAATTCTTCGTCTTTTACCAAGTAAACATAGTCCTGATAGAAGAGCTTTAAGGCCCGTTATTAATCTTCTGTCACGGATCACAAAATATACACCTAAAGAGACATATACATATTGTAAAGTGGTGTACTTTCAGGTGCAAGCTGGAGGGAAGGAAGGGAAGGAGAAAGCCATGTGCTTCTACCAAGCCTCGTGAGAAGTTTTTATAATTAACTATAGATGAGATCTTTGTTTCAGTGGGAACTACTGGGTGCTCTTGTAATAATAAAAGTAGTAAGAACCATTAGATATACAACCTCGAGTTACATTCCAGCTTTAGTATTTTTAGATTACAAATGTGGCCCTGATAATATTTCCTTCAATGATTTTTAAAGCATTTATAATTAGCTGTCAGAGCAGTTTTAGCCACTGACTGGAAATCTCCCAGCAAGGTACCTATAGATAAACAGTTCAATAAATCATGGAATCTTCACTCCATGGAAAGATTTGGTATTATGACAAGCAATACCAGTAGCAAATAACTAGAAAAATTGCAATTATTTATTAAATGCAAAAAAGACACCAAAAAAGTATTAAAGACATTATATTTGTTTAAACCTTACCAAATTCTTTATTCATAATCCTTTCTTCTATGCAAAATTATAGTTTTTCTTGGAGATACACATTATACAGATGTTAATTTTGTATTTATTATTCTTTTTCATCATGTTTCTGACATTAAACAGTGTTCAGAGCACAAACATGGCTCTGTATCCAGGGTTTAAAATAGTTATTGCAGGTATGTTCAAGTACTACTCTAGGCTATCTTAAAGCACATCTGCCTCAGAAAGATCAATACCATAGAGGAAAATAATAGTGGGCTGCTTTTTTTCGTGGCATGTCTAGGTAGGTCAGCCAAGATGGGATTTGAAGGATTATGCCAAAAATCATTTCCCATGTCCAAGGAAAAATGTGCTGCAGCACAAACATCAAAGAATTTCAAAAAAGTCTGCATTTTTTCCCAGCTTATTAAAGTAAGTGAAGAAACAAATTCAGTAGCAGTGACGAAAAAGCAGCAGGTTTATAATCTGCAACAAGGTCTCACCAGACCTACACAAAGTAGAAACACCTTTATGATGCAAAGGCCTTTTAACATGCCTGAAAAAGCATTCAACATTACTGACACAGTGAAATGTGTTGTAAAAGCACAATTATTTGTGAACATATCAAGTCTGATGAAGCTCTTTTCATCCTTGGTTCTGCATACAAGGAATTGTTTGCCTATATACCTTTTCATGCTGTTAAGTCTTTCCCAGAAATACATCCTTTTCACAAAAGCACGTGTCAAAAAGAAAAAAAAAGTGATGGTGGTGATGGACCATGGAACCAGAGCTGTTGTTTGAGTGTGGAAGGGGAAGTGAGAAAGTTTCCTTGACCAAAGTGGAGTAGGCTGGATTTTGCACTACAGGACCTAATTAACCATCACCACCTCTCTAGCCTTTATCGAGCTTCACAGCAAGCTCTGGCAGCAGCTAAGACAGGGCCTATCCATTTCCCATAGCCCCGATAAACCAACCTTCACCTGAAGAAGTGAAGAGCTAGCAAATCTTCCCTTCCACCCCTTTCTCACCAGCAGAACTCTACATTACAGCCCAGGCACCACGTTTCTCACTATTAAACTGATCAGCCTTTGAGAGAACCTGAGAGGCACTGAAGCAGCAAATGCAGGCAACCCAGCAGCACACAAGAAGATTTAAAAGGGCACAAGCAGCAAGGGAAAACGTGTACAGCATAACCATACTTACTCAAAAGATGCTATGGATTGAACACCTCTAGAAGGTAAGGGAAAGGTAAAGAAAAAGCCTTGCAACCTAGTGCTTTTTACCCCTTCAATGACATCTGCCATCCCACCAAGTCTGCTGCTTCTTCTTGGTGGGATGTATGGTGATCATGTCTCTCTGCAGTGAAGGCAAAGGTGACATGAGTACTAGCTGGCAACATCTGGGGACTATGATGAGGATTATTCATTCATTTGCTGAAGATGCTGATCCTTTCTCTTCTACTTGGGTTGGAAAAAAAACCCTCCTGCAATCTCATGGAGGTCTTGCAGGGCAAAGCCAGCACCCACCACTGAGAGAACATTTGGGACAGTGGCAACCAGCTGCCCACTTACAATGAGCTTATCAACTACATATTTCCAGACACCTTTAGCACTGCCAGTGTTTTCTGTCTCTCATGCTCATTCTCTGCAATAACATCAAACAAAGCCTGCACACTCACAAAGAAAAAATTCTATTTGAGTTTCAGGAAATGACTCCAGTGATTTGTTTCTAAGCGCTTAATAATTTCCCTTATTTTTTCAGTCTGGAGAGGAGGGACAATTTTCACGTTAATTGACACAACCAACATTTCAGCAACCCTACACACCAAGCTTCAATTAATTTTAATTAAGTTCCTAACAAAAAGGATGCACATTTATAGGAAGGCCCTCCACAAAAGGCTTAGGTGTGCGTTGTAAATATATATTTTACATAAGGCAGATATTACACATTTTTTATCCATGTCTACTCCCCATGCAGACTTAACACACCAATACAATTCTTTTGTTGAGTCTACTCATGTTAAACTAACTATGTGCAAGAAATCAAAATAGACTCAGTAAAATCATTACTCTGGCAGGGGACTCTTTTCATATCATTTCCCAGGAGCACATGCTTTCCATCCACATTAATGGTCACTCAATGGGCAAGAGAAAAAGCAGGGAAACCTCTTGAGAAAAAAAAGCGTAATTCGAGTGCCAACGTCTCTCCTAATAAATACATAGCAATTTTACAGAATCTGGGTACTGCAATGAATGCCCAATTAAAAAAAATGCTGTATAAAGTGAACAAGCAGGCATTTGAAGAGGCTCTGAGTGGATGGACACTAGCCAAGAGCAAGTAACAGGGGAAACAAAACACCCAGTGATACTTAAGTGAAGTGTTTGTGTGGGGTTGGACTGTCAAGTCTGTGCTCTTTTGTGCACTGAAAGATCTACCATTTTGTTGAGCTTGCTGCAGCTGCCTGACCTGATGGCAGGAGAAGGTGCTCGGCATGCCCAGTGTTGATTCCCTCAGCTGATTACTTTGCCAATCAGTCAGATGCAATTTACAATCAGTTTTAAGATTGCTCATCATTTCCTGCGATCGGTGTGCTGACTCTTTGACAGAACAACATATTATGTCCCCCGCCAGTTAATGGCATAAACAGTTTTCAAGCCTTCTCCCTTTGTTAAGTGCTGTATATCTCCCTTTCTTTTCCTGGGGAAGTTGGCCACCCTTTGTCAGTGGAAAACGACACAATGGAAGTTCATATACACTGATAGCATTAATTACTGAATGTATATACACTCACCACAGTATCTACATTTAAGATAAAAGTGATAAATTGAACCTTCTGAAACAAGTTTTGTTGTTTCCTTATACAATCAATAGAAAAATAACAAACTGGTCTAAGCAGCAGCTTGGGAGACAATAGTGGAGTATCTCTGATTCCCCATGTTCTAGCAGTCTCGGATAGAAGAGTATTTCAATTTTATTTAATCTCTTGATCTCGTATAACACAGCTGCCATGGTGGATGTTGTTAAGTACATGGTCTGCTGCATTCAGAGAATCTAACCTGACTTCACAGAGAAGATGCCTGATGGTCACATCCTCATCACTTTTAGCAAAACAAGTGGCGTGTCTCTACACCAAGTATTAAAATATTAACATCTTGAGTACAATTTATTGCATTAAGCACAGTCATTCCTTACAATAGCATACTCTCAGCTGCAAATGCCCCATGAAATAATAGCAACCCAAAGAAGTTACCTTGGCACCAAAAAACTGTCAAACACACATTACAAGTGGATAAAATTGTGAGAAAGTGCTTCTATATTTCACCAAGGTAGACTCTTAGGTCTTGAAATAGTTTTATATCTCCATAGTGAAAATTTTTGTAATGCATTCAAAATACAGGTCATTCATTGAGTGAGGGGTTTGCATACTTCAAGAAGGGATTTTCACCTGAACCATTGGATAATGAACACACAAGCTGCTATTTTCTTCTAGTTTCTTATTCCTTTATTTTCTGATACTCCATTTGCTCTGCTTAGGAAGCATCTTCCAAGTACTAATTATTTAGGTTACTTCAACTGATATTTTCTTCTTTTGCAGCTAATCAAGGTTCTGATAGATAAGGCAGATGATTCAAATAATTTACCTGAATTGTACCTCAGTCCTCTGATCCCTTTTCAGAGTTGCCTGGCAGTGCAGGAAATGCCTTGTACAATGAACCTCGAGAGTTAAGTTGCAGACTATCCTAAATCAGCTAGACATGAGCTAAAAAACTTATTCAGGGGCATTAAAACAATTCAATGCACTAGTAAGTATTTGGGACATCTGCTTTATTTGTTGCAGGTGCTTCAAGCTGGAGATATGCCAGGTAGAGATCTCTAATAACGTTCCTGCACCCTATGTAAGCAAGGACAAACTCCTTCAATATGGATTTGAGAAGCAAGAATGTATATATGGGAGAATCAAAGCATCAGGATGCTTCAAATACTGAGGGAAGCTCCAGTGACTCCAGCATTCCTGAACATCAGCAATAGCAACAGCAGCTGTGGCTGTGGTCAATAAGACATTTGTCTAACAGAATGTTAAGCTGCTTTCCTTTACAATCATTATGCAGTTGACTGGTTCAGATGTTTACATATAATTGTCTTGCTTGACGAGGAGTTCATTCTTGTCTCCGTATTTAAGATAATTTCTCTGACAACCATATGGACAGGATTTGTTTGTTGAAAAGCTCCCCCCGCCATGATTTTTTTTTTTTTTTTAAACAGCAACTTTTTTTGTTTGGTTTTGGTTTTTTTTGAAGAAGAGGTGGAGTAGGAGGGGGAAAAAATCCTTTGTTATTTATCAGTAGTTTGATCAGATATTTTGGTCAGTTTTATATGTGAGCTTAACCTGGGCTGGATATTTTGGATATAATTATTTACAAGTAACGTAATGCTTAGAAGATCTGTGTACTCTAAAACCAACAAAAAAAATCACACCTAAAACATTTTCTTCAAGAATGGGAATTTTACTACTGCAAACAAATATTTAAAATAAAGCATTCATGTTTCTGTAACAAAGGTTCTAAATCTGTATGGCAGAGAAAGTCTATAATGACATAACCTAGACAGGATAAAACAAGAGCAAGCATGGAAAGGAGAGGTTGTCACAGGATAAAGCCTGTATTATTTTCTGTATCAGCCCTTAAAATTGTTCACAGTATTTACAAAGAGGTTTGGTGTTTAGACAACAGCTTGGAAAGTTAAGGTGGTTGAATTATCTTCCTATCCTTCATATTCCTTCATGGTATGATCTCAGGCAAGCCAGTCAGCATTTCTGTGTCTCAGCTGCATATGGGTAGGACAGAAACGCTTCTCTCAGAAGTGTAAAAAGCCGTGTACACTTGGAGACATCTCAGAAAAGCAGGAAGAGTGAAATCTCTATTGACATAACATGATGAAACCTATCAATTTAAGCTAGGTAAGGGCTTAACCGACCATGCCTCCGTCATAATATGGAAGATGCAGGTACCTGTAAAGAGAACAGCTTTGCAGTCACATCAGTACTACCATTGCCTCCCTTAAAACAACTGTTCAAAGGAGAAGTGAAAATCAGTATCTCTTAAATCTGAGTGTCAAGAGTCATTGCCTGTTGTTTTCCAACAATCCATTTCTGCAATATCAAGAAAATACCATGCAAGATGCATCTTTTCTGTATATTGTATACAGGCAGCCTCTTGTCCTGCTCCCTCTCAGAAGAGAATCGTTGCCGCTAAGCAAGAGTTGTATTTAAGTAATAAAGATTTTTTTTTTTTTTAATTTTATATGTATGTATCAAATGCAGTGACATAACCAAGGTGTGGGCTCATGCTAAATTTCCGTAATAATGAGTATGAATTTTTCTGCATAAGTAGTAGTTATAGTGTGAAAAACAACATTAAAATACATTACAACTTCCCAGTCAAAGTTTCTTTCTGTATTACTGAACAACAGAACAAAGTAAAACCACACGTACTTTGTCGGAAAGTCACTGTGTGGTACTATCTCCTAACTCTGCACTTTGCTGTACAAGAGTTTCAATAAGGAAGGTGATTTTTTTCTGTCCCTATAGATGCTTTCCCCCTCTCCTCAGCCTTCCCAAGGGGGATCATCTCCGATACACCATCTACATAATTTTCCAGAAAAAGATAATCTTGTTAATTATTTCTATGGCAACTAATGCCACAGACAAGCCAAGAAAATATTGACACCAGTAATAATTCTACATCTCCCACATTCTGCGCTAGACAACTGTTCCTACCTTAAAACATTTTATGCAATTTCTTTTCCCTCAACTTATTCTTCCATTGCCTGTGCCCCTGAGGCATCTGGTAAGCACTTCTTGAAAGTTGCTCCAAGAACACCCAGATGCTAAAGCATCATTTTATTCTCAGCCACCCAACCTTCAGCTCCTTGCAAGTAAAGTCTGAACCAGAAATCATTCGGCTTCCTCTTTACTCTCTCAAGCATGAACAAGTGCAATCACTGCAGGAAGATGAGCATCCTTGTTAGACGCAGCAGGAACCTCTGTCCTTAAAATGTTATTGTCATGCCACTGTCACTTACCCTGGACTCCAACATGCCCTGATAGGGTGTCTGGTGTCCTGGGAATCTGTCCCAGTCACAGTCAGCAAGGCTGAGAAAAGACTTTGCCTGGTTGGTTTTTTTGTTTGGTTTTGGGTTTGGGTTTGTTTTTGCTGTAACTGGTGAGTTTTGGCTCATCTTCTGTTGGATTTTGTGTACTTGACTCTAATTAAGAAGTTGGGGCAGCAGCCTCTTATCAAATATGCCTTTTCAATGCCTCTCATCCAAACACACATTCTTTTCCACCAGCTTATACAGAAAACCCCTGATTTAGCCTGTTCCTTAACATTCACCAAAACACTTATTTATTGTGGAATGGTTAAGATTTGAATTGTTGCAATAAAATGATAGATGATCTGGCCATCTTTTCTATGAAGATTGACAATTTACTTAGATCCCAGAAATACAAATCAGGATGAGACACCTATCTTTCTAAGCTCCAGAAAACACTATATTTCTTCCGTCTTGAAGTGTTACTTTATTTGAGACTTTTATGTGTTCAGAATTTGACCAAACGTTGCTCAGTTGTTCTTAAAAAAAAAAAAAAAAAAATCGTTGCACACAAAATGGATTTTTTTCATTGGCACTCACTAAAATGCCAATCATTCCTGGTAAGCTTTTTTGCTTATCAGAAGATTCTAAAAAAATCACTTGGGGAAAAAAAAAAAAATAGTTCTATCTACTGCAGTTTAGCCAACAAAGTGTTTAAAAGGTGTTTGAGTAGCACACAGGAAATACTACAGATAATTTCAATAGCTTGAAGTTCTGGCTGAGGTTCAGTTTGCCTTTTGATGCAGATTGCCTGAATTATTTTATGCTAGTTTAACCAGGATAAAGTCTTTTAGACAATTAAACATATGTCTTGTAGTTGGAATTCCTCAATATTCACACCATTGAAGTTATTTGATAAATTTCAGATGATATTATGGAGCACCCAAAATAGCAGCGGCAGCCATGTGAGTGTTTTAGAAGCAATCCACCTTAACAATGATCAACATTAGATATGTCTATTACATCATAGATGTGTCCTTTAACATGATAAGTATTGATCCAAGATAGTTTGCCCTGCATTTCCAAAATTCTTAACATGAGGCCCTCAATTTGATGAAGCCTGCAGTCGCTATAAAGCAAAATAATAAACAGAAGAAGAATGGAGATCAAGAAACCAGTAAATCTGGAAAAAAAAAAGATACATTAAGCCAAAAATCAATCAATGGAGCTAAGATTTTCCCAGAAATCTTCTGTTTAAAAATAAATCACCTGTTTTTTCCCCAAAGAATGTGTAGTTCCAACACACTGAAGTTAGGAAGACAGTTTTCTACTGACAACTTACTCAATAGAAGGTGACTCACACAGGGGAAGAAGCAATATTAGAAAGAAATAAGTCTTTTGCAGATAAACATATAAACAAAACAACTTCAAGCTAGAAGTAAATTTGATAGAAATTAAAACTATTCAGAAAGAAACATTAATTGGAATCAATATGTGGTTGTGAAAATATTTGAAAGACCTGCATAATTACAACACTTAAAGTTGTTGTCTTAAAAGAAAGTAGAAAGGTCAGCTAATTAAGTTGTCTTACTGTGAACAACAAGGAGTAAAAGCTGCTGCTTTTAAACATGTTGGAGTAGTACACAGACAAGTGTGAGAAAGTAAATTATTCAATGTCAAGAAAATTAAACTCAGAAAGGAGAACCCTACACAAATTGACATTTTTTGAAGCACTTAATGTAAACCCCTAAGAAAGCAAATTACCAGTAAAATGAAAATTGATAATTTACTTTGTTCAAGTGATTTGCAGTTCTTCACATATTGTGGAAAATTGCATCCTAATTCAGAAGAGTGCTGACAATTACCAAAGACACAAGGAATGTTGAGCCGTGTGGGGGAAAATGTTGTTTACTCCCTAATGGAGTAAAGAAGATCCTTTAATTTGTAATTTCCCAGTTTAGGATAAAGCACAAACAGTTGGAGATAAAGGAGGGTGGGATATTGTTTTCATAGAGTCATAGAATCAGAGAATCATAGAATAGTTTGGGTTGGAAGGGCCCTTCAAAGCTCATCCAGTGCCACCCATGCCATAAGCAGCGACATCTTCACCCCAAATCAGGTCACTCAGAGCCCCATCCAGCCTGGCCTGGGACATCTCCTTGACTGCCTTGAATTTTCTCTCTGGGCGGCAATGCTAGGCAGAAGATATTTAACCACCCTTTAAGAATGCTTTTGCTTTTCACTGTCTAGCCTTCAAATATTCAGCCATGCACACACCAAACCACCTCATCTACCATATTTGCATCCTCAGTTGAATTAGTGTATGCCTGACAATAAGACACGTAATTGAAAATAACAGAACATCAGCATTAGTTTTAATGGCTTAAGCTGGTACAACCTCTGTCCAAAGGATTCAACCAAAAGACTCAGCAACATTCAGAGAAGGCACAGAAACTCTTGCTGGAACTTTGTAAACAAACAAACAAACAAAAACTCGGTTTTGTACCAGTTTTCATCCCAAACACAAGAGTCTTCTGGCCAGATAATGCTGCAGCTTCTGCTAACTGGTATAATTCATCCAAAGGCACTGAGGAGGGCGATAGGATTTGGAGAACTGTGCATGTCTCTCAAGGAAGATTGCTTAGATTCAGCCTCTGAAGTCTTTGGTACATCTAAGCTTCACTTAGAAGTGAGGCTAATGAATACCCAAATAGTACACAGAAAAAAAAAAAATCAAAACCATTACTATTCTGTAGTAAAATTTAAAAACAAAACAAAGCCATAATCCGTGTTTGATTCACATGGTGTGATTTTTCTTTTTTTCTTATGTAAGAAAAATACTTTAGCTGGAGATTATAGCAGTTACTACTTATACGCTGTGGAAAAGCAGTATTTTGGTTGCAGCACAGAAACAGCCATGTATATAAGGAGTGAAGATAAGGATACTTGGGCTACATTTGGGGAGCACGGCAGGTGAATTCAGTGCTCTGCCCCCATGTCCTGCACTCCAGTCGCTGTGATGGAGGAGCTGTGGGAGCACTTCAGGGCTCCCATTTTTTCCCCACACCTTGACCCCAGAAGACCTAAACTCAGCAGTTGGGAAGAACCTCATCTCAAAAACCTGGTGTTGCTTCCTTGTCATGAATTTCAACATTTGATTCTGCTGCTGCAAGTCTGGGTAAGAGGGTTTATTATTCAAACATGAAGCTCTGATGAAAAACAGGTATTTTTACTTTAGAAAAGAGGAAATTCAACATCAACAAGTGGTCAGACTTGCGGGAATTTTCCCTGCTGGATCTCTTGAACTGTCACACAGCATCTTATTGACCAGGATGTCAAAATGCAATTACTTGTTTGGAATGAGGGAAGTAAAAAAGCAAATTAATCTCAGGAAATGCCACTCTTTTGATTAAATAGTTATCATTGTTACAGAGTATGGGAAAGAATTAATTACAACAATGGAAGTAAGATGGGATTTTTTATTTTTTTTTAATTCAGAAAACAAGTAGTTCACTCCTTAAAAGGTTCTACATTTGATCTATTAAAAAAATGTAGAGGCTTCTTCTAATCTCTAAAAAAAAAATTCTAAAAGCAAAATTATGAGAACTGCTGATTTGTAGGGAGAGGAGGATTCTTTTTAAATACATTACTCAGCTCCAATCAAAACATTCCAACAGTCTCCACTTTTGAACAACAGTAATGTGTTCATTTATACCAGATTCCACGCTTCACATGGGGAGGGTTTTATGAGATACATTTTAGGAGGCTCTTCCCTCTCTGCAAGTACCACAGAATTGATCTAAATGCTGTTAAAAATCTCCTGGTTTATGGACAAATTAGAAAACAAAATAAAAAATCCCAACAGCACAACCAATTTTGTTAAGAAAAGAGAGAAGAAAAAAAAAAAAGTTCATCTCTCAGAATTATTCAGTGCAAGAAAACTCAGGATAGTATGATGTAAAAGAAAACCAGACAGTCAAAGTGGCATCGGTCTTTCTTTCCAAAGTGGGAAATGAGGGCACTTCGTTTCTTACTTCTTGAGGTTTAATTTGGGTCAAGTCACTTAACTGACCCTGACACAAACCCCAGGTGTACCTCATTTGTCTGTTTTCTTATAGGCCTGCTTCTCTTTTACCATCCTCAGAGATAGCCAGAACACCTGCTCTATGTAGAAAGATGAGACAGTCGAGGTCATTCAGCCTGGAGATGAGAAGTCTCTGTGGAGACCTTGTTATGGCATTTCAATATACGAGAAGGAAGTATGTAAGAATGTATATATAAGAAAGATTTAGAGAGACTTTTTACCAAGAACTATAGTGACAAGGAGAAAGGGTAACATTTTTGAACTGAAAGAGGGAAGATTTAGACTGGACATAAGGAAGAAATGTTTTATGATGAGGGTGGTGAGACACCGGAACAGTTTGTCCAGAGAAGTTGTGGATGTCCCACCATCCAAGTGTTCAAAGAGGCTTTGAACAACCTGATCTAGTGGTGGTAGTGAAAGACAGCATTGGGCTAGAAGATCCTTAAATGTCACTTCCAAGCCAAACCATTCTATGATTCTATGCTCCCCAGTATATGTGGCTTGGTATGAGATGATGTACTTCAATATGGTAGCAAAACAAAGAGGAAAACAAACTCCTTGGAGGCAGACAATATAATTAGCCTCAAAAAGCAGCTAGACAATATCATGTAAAACAGGATTAGGGGTGCACATCCGTAAGACCTCAATGGTGATGCTGTGAATTGGATGGAGACAGCAGCCAGGTTGGTATGTTCTCCCTTTGTGATGTTTCGTGCCATCTACTGG
The DNA here is from genome assembly GCA_013399365.1 of Pampusana beccarii. Taxonomy (NCBI): domain Eukaryota; kingdom Metazoa; phylum Chordata; class Aves; order Columbiformes; family Columbidae; genus Pampusana; species Pampusana beccarii. Next base: position 684,559 of record VWYH01001528.1, on the reverse strand, counting down.
GAGAGCAATGGCCTAGACGCACCATTGTGCAAACTGTGGGTGTTTTATATGTGTTATATAGTGAAATTCTCACTCTAAAATTATAAGTCCTTTTTGGTGAGGGACTGTCTGTTATGGTGTACCTATATCCACATCAGCTGCCATACAGCACCAGGCCAAACTTGGCCCCTTAATTACTATATAATGCAAACAGTGGATGTGGTCTCCAGTTAGCAGGCAAAATCTGATCCCCCTGTTGCACCTCATATTCCCTGAAACATCATTCCTTCTCTGAAGTTCAGCTGGAACTGACTGACAGTTTTAAAAGTTACTGGACAGAGGTGGGGAAAAAAAATCACAGGGCATCCTCGTAAGACTCTTTTCCTTGGGAAAAGAGTATAACCTCTCATCACATTTGCCCTCATCAACAAATTGCCATGAAGCTTCACCAGCAATCAGGAATATCTGAAAGGAGACAAAACTCACCACACAGCAAAATGAAAAAACAAAACAAAACAAAAACAACAAAACAAAAACCAACAGCAAATATTTGAAAATCATGAAATGGAATATCATGAAGGAATGCCAGCTTGATTTTTGATGTGCCAAAGCACTCTCAAAGCCACAAAGGAACTGTGTATGCCAAGCTAATAAATACTGAAAACAGGTTTATACTTTATTATATCTTCCTGAAAATCATGTATATCTGTGGGAGGTGTTCTTTTAGGTCTATTTTCAGGCACATCTAAGTGTTTAATATCAACTCTATTTGTTTCTTTGTGCTCACTGCTTAGCACTTTAGGACTCTGAGAAGCAAGCCCTATATATTGATTCTGTGATTATTTCTTAATAAATATAATAACTAAGCATTATAACATCATTGCTCATGCAGAAGCAATAAGATAAAAATCCAAGTTAGTAAGTCTCTTAGAGTTCAGCAAGACTCTGAAAGATGGTGAAATTACATTCAAAAAAGTTTACTTGTATTTCAAAAAGCACTGCAACAGATTTTTTCCTAAGTAAAAATGACAGAAGACTATAAAAATTTTCAGAATTATTGTGTAGAAAGTCAGAGATGTCAATCACAAACACCAGAAGACAATCCTTTTTTGTTGCAGCAAGGCTTCTTGTTAGTAATCCTAATTTAAATGGTAAACTTGTCAACATAGCCACAAAACTTCAAGAGTGTGGTTCCTCCACAAAGAATGGCAAAGCATGAGCGGTTAGTGACCACAACCCAGGCAGGAGTGACAACTTGACCAGCAAGGATGCAGCCCCAGCATACCTGAGCAAAATGATCCAAGACTGGTTCTGCAGAGCTTCCAAGGCACAGGTTCCACCAACAGCCCAACCATCGTCACACAAATGGGATATGGCTAGACAAGTCATCAAGTCAGGACTGACAAGGGCCATGGCTGAAGACAGATACATGTATAAGATAGGTCAGGTCCCAGGGCTGAGCTTAAATGGGACTCCTGAACAATGGGCAAAAGGGTATGTGGGTGGGATTCCCAGGTGAGCTTGATCAGGTCAATGAAGGTCCAGGAATTCACTCAGGTCCTTTGAAACACATCACTTAACTTAGACGCAACCAACTCAAATTAATATACGGAGGATGCAGCTTGCTTTGTGATGCATCGGATGGATAACCTTAACTGGAGGTCTATCTTGCTCTACATAAATGTACATTCTATCATTATTTATGATCATTCCACAAAACCTCGTGTGTTGGCTTCTTAGATTTCAGCTACCCACATACTTATGGTCAGGAATAGTTAGCACAATTTCACTTTCAACATCTCTAGATAAACGTATGAAATGCAGCATTTTGGCATAGTGATTCCAATAAACAAGAACAATGTTATTCCATTCCATTTTCTCAATCTAATTGCACAAAACCTCAGATACTTATTTTAAAATGCAAAAACATGGTAAATTACAGAACATTTAATAAAAAGGAAATATATTTGGTTATTTATTGCTGTACTGAAGGCACTAGTATTGCATTTGCATAAGATTTTTAAAAACTTATTATGCCTTTTCCTCTTTATAGGTTTTGAATCATTTTTAAGAAGAGAAAAAGTATATACTGTTTCCATTTAAGCTACTGCAATCTCCTGCTCATTCATTACAGATGTGTTTCCTGTTTTGTTCATATCCAGGAAAGCTGTGATTGATTGGAGGATGCTATCTTTATTCTCAGCCCTTAAGATAATTAACCCTGAAATACACAATCAAGGCATTCCCATTAGTATGTTATATCACAGGTCTGTATTTCTGAAGATGCTGTACACATTACCCTACAGTCATCCTTGACATTTCATTAGCAGCAGAGACAAATGTATATAGGGTGAGAAAGAGCTTGCCATAGATTTTTTTACCAAAAAGATCTCATTCTTTAACTTTCAGTCCAGCCCATTTTGAGAATAACTTGACGTATTTTGGCTTGTCTACCTGAACAGCAACAGACAGGCAAGTTTGATACCTGCCTTTGAAGCCTGGTCTGGAAGTCACACATCACTGAAGGAGAGCTTGGTGTCTCTGATGCCCTTAAAAGAAAAAAGCACATAGGTGCAGTAATGTGCACATGCAGCTCCCAGTTCACATCTGGCTTACATCCGGCTATAAGCCATATCTCTGTGGGACCTATTACCCAGTAATCAGACTCTCTTCTGGGATCTAGGGGTCTAACAGATTGGTCAATAGTGAACACCATAACTCTTAGGACTCAGGAGACTGAGATTTAGTTATTACCCTTCACTGTTTACTAAGGCACTGACGACATCAGGCAAGCAAGAAAAAGAGTTCATGACCTCTACTAGGAGTATTGATTCCTCAGAAAAAGCAGATGGTAATATTATGCTCTACAGGATAGCTAAACCATTGTGAAAAGGAGAAAGTTTGGGGGTGTGGGCATTTTTTTATTTATTTATTTTTTTTTTTATTTCAACCTGCAATGTGATAACAGCAGGACTAATCACTGAATTAGTATGTTATTGCTTTTGAAAGCTCGGTGTATACATTTGCAATTCTGAACAGCTTGCAATGGTCTAACTATGTAATTTGCAGAGATCCTGTCAGGTTTGTTGAAAGCTAAAATGAAAAAAATGCATAATAATGAGATGCCTGCTTATTCTGTCACTTCTGTGTGTTTCAGTCTTGTTCCATGGACACTGAAAGTGGACAGCCTACTTTATTCTTAAAACTGAAGCTATTTGTTAATATTAATAGTTATTACAAGACTATCTCTGGAATGAGAAACCCTGTTGTTGATGCTTTGAATATCTTATTTTTATCAAAATTCCCAGAGAAAGAGATCATGAGAAACAGGTCATATCCCATTAGCTTGTTTGTATAGCAATTTCTCACAGGAAAACACTCTTATTATAGTAATGGGAATTAACGCATTAGAATACAGTATAGGTGAAACACCTGTTTATATTGCAGAATGACTCTGGTAGGTGTAAGATTTCCTCTTTTGCACATTTAAAGTTTGTGTAAGGAATTGGTTCGGTGGGAGCCCAAAATGAAGAAGAGAAGAAGCAGAGCAGCTGGACAGGTGGCATAAAGGGAGATCAGACAGATACAGGCAACCTGCAACCAGAGCTCCATCCCTCTTTGATTTTGAAATACATTTTATAGAACTTAGTAGCCTAAAATATAAAACCTAGTAGCTTAAGCCATCCTACAACACTAATCTGCTCTTCTACTTCTTTCCAATTTTTTTCCAGATATTTTTATAATTTTAGATAGAAATGGATGATGATCTCTTCCCCATTAAATTACATTTGTTAAAAAACAAAACAAAAAACCCTACACTTATTATATTTTTATAAACAGAATTCATATTTCAATTTATTCAGTACTTTTGTAAAAGCTGAAGCTAGCATATTCTTCATGGCTGTGAGGAATGAAGTGTCCCCTTGAAGTTCATGTTTTAAAGAACAGAAGGAGAAGAAAAAAAAAAATAGGAGAAGGTGTGGAAAAAAACATAAAATACAATTCCTATCCCAGTCAGTTTGACTGAGCTGAGGATCAAAAGGGTCTTTCATGAAACATAAATATGGATAGAGGAAGGGGCTGTGTCTGACCTCATGAAAGCTGTGCAATGCTTAAGGAGCATTAATAGAGCCTTAGGAATTGTTACACTTCGGGATGAAATGTTGGGGATACAAGAAGTTTAAAGAAGTAAGAGAGTAAGCCAATCAATGTTTTAATGGAAGAAAATGTGGTAGTACCCACTTGTGATGTCAGACAAAAGAAAACCAGACTGGCAAAACAGCAGAACAATTCACAGGTGTGCTTACAGACTCAACGTTGTTTGTCAGTTCTCTAGAGGAATAATTTTTAATAGTAGAAGAAATTTACTTACTTAAACCTCTTAGAAGGTAGCCAACACCTTAAAAAAACCTCTAGCTCTACTTTGTAATTTTCTTTCCAATTTCATGAGAAGTCAATATAGCAAAAACTGATGAGAGCCAAGTTCTCAAAATATGAAAATCACAGAATTAGAATTTATGCTGATTCTCTGGCTGAAGTTGTCAAAGAAAGAGCTTGTGCTGATCACAGAACATTAGTTAAAGAGCTGCTGCAGCTTGTTAATTTTCATTATCTCTCAAGGAGGGTTAACTCTAAAAACAAGTTAAATGACACTGATTTTAGAAGACATTAAGTTAATACACTTTTCTTCAGAGGTTCCTATACCATTGGATTTTACCCTACTTTATAAATTGCATGGTTATGTGACATCAAGTGTCTTAAGGTGTAAAGAAACTTCTTTCAGACTTCATCCTGAGAGAACAGTCATTATCAAGGTGTTTAATACTTCTAATGTGTACTTCACCATGTCATTGTTTCTCTAGCACATTTGGTATTAACACATTCCAACTCACTTCTCGCCTTTCAAATTGTTTGTGTTTATATGGGTTTCGGAAGTACTTTACTAATAATTCCTCATCTGAAGACCTCAGGAGGTACTAAAAACATTTTTTGAGAGAACACCACATCTAGTTCATATTAAGGGACATATTCATGTTTTTACTTTGTTTGAAGGGATTCTGTGCTGTTTTATGGAAAATAAGGTAATGAAAATTAACAGAAAATTTAAACCAAACCAGCATGTCCTGCTTGGAACTACTAAAGTTGTTAACATTTGAGAATATACAGAAAGATAAGATTATTTCCACAAAAACTACAGCAGATTTTCACCTATATTAATCATAGTGATATTTGAGGTCTTGTTTTGTAAGGTTTGATAAGGCTTTGGAGATAGTGAGAACAAAACATTTAACACCATTGAATTGCATGTGCGAGTCATCATCTGGAAAAATTAAGGTTAACCTTTTTGTGGACTGCAAACAATGACTATTCAGACTTCAGGCAGCTTTAGAGGCACTCATCTCTGGAGATGCAGGGTTTATAAAAATCAGAATGGAAATAAGACATACAGAGTAAATGGAGAGAAAACTAGGCAGGGCAACAGAACAGAAGGAAAATGGAAAGTGGGTTTGCAAATGCAGAAGTTTGAAGGAGTCTTTTGCATAATACCTAGAGATAAAGGCTGTCTCAGATATAGGAAATTCACGGATGATTTAACCGTCTAAAGTATGTATTTTGATCTGTGGTGTATGATAACTCTAGGATTGAAGATATTGGGCAACGTGTAGCAAGGATATATGAGGTTCCTCAAGCCAATCCAAATTAAAACTACATGCACTATAGACAAATCTGCATGTGATTGAATCCTATTAATGAGCTCATGGAAGTGACTTTACGACTTCTGGAGTTGAGCTTCCCTCTGAGCTAGAGTGCACGGATGGACCAGCTCAGGTCTCTGCCATGTGCTCCGTGGTGCAGTGTGAGAAATTCCTCTGATGCTGCTCCGCAGACCTCCTCCTCCAATACACAGTCATTGAGCCCCTTCCCCCAGGCCCCAAAAAGAACCCGAGAGTAATACTAGTTGGTCTAGTTGGTTATTTTAGTAGATTGTTGCAGATCAGAGCCAACAGAGGATGGGAGTGGAGATGGCTAATCATAATTTTTGCAAAATCTGAATTGAACATATGTATTGAAATATGAGACAGCATTTCAGGCATGGCTCTCTTCTGATTGCATCCCAATCAGTTTATCTATCCCATTGCATACATTAAAAAGCACCTACATGTGTTAGGAGTGCTCTGCTGTGCTGCCAGATGCCTCTGCCTTGCCAATGTGAGGATGCTGAACTGGCTGAAAGTTCTTTGTAGAGGCATCTCCATAGAAAATATCCCTTCTACTAGATAAAAAATTTGATGGAAATTGGTCCTCATATTTCTACATCTCACTTCTGTTATCATCTGCTTGTATACTTAGACCTCTGTAAAGCAGAATATTGAAAATCCTTCAATTACATAAAGCATTTGTGTAACCAGGCCCAGTGGTGTGACTTGGCAGGTTAATGCTTTACACACATTTAATAAAAAATCTTCAGTCACTGAGGTCTTTTCTCAAGGCAAAACATTTTAGAATAAATTTGCGGCAATGGAAACACATGAGAGTGGTTCATTTATAACTTGGTGACAAGTAATTGGTGTATAGTTCTTCTCTATTGGTTTCTTATTTACTTCTTAAAACAGAAACTCATATCATCAAATCTGCTTCACTGGTATCTTCTGTCGATCTGTTAGTCTGTATTTTTATTAAGTAAATGTGAAGCTTTTAATTTTCTATTCTTCACTGTATTTACTACTCTCACAGGACCATCGTGTGTCATCCTTTTCCATGCAGAGAAGTTTGGGTTTGGGGTTTGGTTTTGTTAGTTTGGTCTTTTTTTTTTTTTTTGGCTTACTATTAAAGATTTCAGCAAACTATTGCTTTATAAGAAAAAGGATAGAAGAGTTTGGCCTAGGTGCATGGAAATCAGAAGTTGCTGGAAACTGTTCAGAACAGTTTTCAGTTAAAAACACCACAGAGCTTTGCCTGAATCAATACATTTTATTTTAATATTTCTCTTCCACAACATTTTCAGTTTTGAGTGCCATTGTTTTCAGCCTGTGCTGACACAGTAAGATGGTTTATTTTAATGTTGTAGTTTCTATACTTTCTGTTCTGACCTTTATAATATAAAATCTTTTAATTGCAATGTTATACCCAGTGTTTCCTTGACCACCTGTTTTGCCTTACACAAGTCCTGCACCTAGAAAAAGCAAGCGCAAAGCTGAGAAGAAATAGTCACTCTGACTGCTAATAAACCAAAACATTTTGATGATAAGGAATTTTGAAGGAGAGAGAACGAAGTAGGCTGAGACTGCTAGGGTCACATCCCCTGCCAAGGCTCAAAGCTACAATCAGAAGGTCATTTGTGATGTGAAGAAATTTGTGGAAAAGAGATGTCTTTTGAAGCTCTATGAAAGAAACCCTGACCAGTGTGACTGCTGTGACCGACCAGTAAAATGTTCTTGCCGATAAATGAATTAATAGTGACATACAACATTAAAAAGGTGTCAGCATGATCTTACGTGACAAGGTCAGAAGTCGACTAGCTTTTTGCAGCCCAGTCAAATCAATTACTACAGCCCACTTCAGAGGTCAACTCATTGCCCTCACCATGATCCAGGTCTACACTGCAATGCTACACATGGGGGATCTGAGTGATCTGTGACCCTCGTGAATATTGCCTAAACAACCTTATGAACAAAAACATCCGTGTGGCACCAGGCAACACAACACCAGCACTGGAGAGAACTAAATTAATGGGGAGGCACCAGAATGAATGAGCAGAATGGCTCTTCATCTTCTCTAGATCCCACTTTGTATGTGTGCATGATATAGTCATCAAACACAAATCTTAAATATTATTTTGTCCTCACAGACTAACAATTCAGCACTTCAGCTTCATCATGTATGTTATCAGGTTTCTGCCATCTCCTCAGAGATATTATCCCCAGATACCTTTGAATTTTTCAAGGTAGAAAACAGATAGATAGGAGTCTTGCAATGCTATAGGTGTCCTCCCATACCATTTCCAACTTAGAAATGAACTGAACTTGCTCGGCATGTTCGCTGGCACAGCAAACAGGTATTTTCCTAGCCAGGTCTTTGAGCCTTGAGCTGATGCTCATTAGTAAAGCTTTTGCTACTAAAGCGATGTGCATGCTAAAGTACTGCAAATTCTCAATAATATTGAAGTAATCTGAAATTTCAGAAGCTGTTTCTGATTCATGCTGTACAAAAACTGTCAGTCACGCATAGCTATTGTAACCAGGTTTAAAGCATAAAATTGCTGAGGAGTACATGTGTAATTTGTCTGTCCACTGTGTCTGCCAGGATTTAGAAGTGCCATGTTAAAAATCAGCTACTCTCTCCAGCAAGCATGTGCATGGTGAATTATTAATAACACAAATGCTTCCCTGAACTATTATTTTATTTCAGTACTTTTACATAATTATTGGAGCTGTTTCAGGGCACTGCCAGTTTTTTAAAGCTCACTCATCCTGTATTATAAGCAAACAAAACATTATAAATGCAGTCTTTGTGAATACAAATTGTGAGCAAAGTGTGTATTTACCAACACACAACTGAAAAATCTCTGTCTACATGAGACAGTATTGACAGACAAAAACTATGATGCAATGAAATAAGACAATCCTCATCTACAGTTCTATAATAAAAATACATACTAAGTCATATTTTTCTGTACAGTTTTAAAAATGCAGTATTGATTCATGTATTAATGTACAGAAAGTAAGGTATAACGCCTGTAAAGTACTTTTAAAGTACACACAGTGTATTTACTGGATAACGAAGCTATCCGTAGTGTAACTAGGAAATGCTTTCTGGAGTGATCTGTAAACCTGCATTGATTTTTCTCTCCTCTCTTAACTACCTTCTCCTCCATTTACCATAACAATTGAAAAGGCATTTAAAACAGAAGGATCTCCTGTGAGTCACTTAGTTTATCTCTCAGTTTAGTATATTTAATGTTTTCTTTCCTTAGACTGAGATGAACCTGAAAGGCACACTACAGCCTCACATTCCTGATTTCAGCAGATTATGTACCTATGAGAGTAAGAATCAACGTTAAAAAAAGACTGAAATGGCACAAAAGAAGCTTGTGATTACTTGGTTAGTAAGGACACACTAGTCATCCACATTTCACAGTAGCATTAAGCTGAAGTACCAAATACCATGTTCTCTTTGTGCCAAGATCAACATCAAGTGCTATCCACTTGTTGCTCGCTTGGTCAGGCAGCTCATTTCCTCACTAACGTGGCTATATTTAAATGGTCTCCATTTTTCACAATGTTCTTAAAATAAAGAGGATGCAAAACTAGCAATAAAGTACTAAGCACTTGGATTGTATTATTTTTTATACGTTCACAACCACAAATAATCAATATGACCTGAAATAGCTTGGTGGTTTAAGTATCATTACTTGGATGAAAAGAAAACTAAACCACCAAGAAAAGACACAGATTCCCTTACACAAAGTTTGTCATCTTCAGCTAAGTCATGATGAGCTGGGTGCTGTCAGTGCTTCCTCAGCTTCAATGCTGTTGATACAGCCTGGTCCTGCAACCATCATCTTCCTCCCAGAGCTGCAGCTCCAAGAGAACCAAGGGAAGGAGTGCAGTCAGAATATGCAGAATACACATTAGTGATGGACCATTTTGATATTTTAGCTATGGCATTTACAATTTCCATCCTCATTTCCAAATAATCCATCAGACAGATTTTTTTAGTACTTTCAGACACCCAGTTTGTGGAAATACAAATCCCACTGAGACAAGAAAAAAATGCTGGAATAATGGGTCCATTTTAATTTTGTTTTCTGTGTGTTACAACAGTTGCAACTCGGTGGCACTCTAGTGAAAGCCATATGCATCTAAACACAGTGTCTGTGGAAAACAAATTAAATGCTAAATAAGCCACAGGCCGAAATAGGAATCAAATAGATTTGGAAAGCAGAAGGAATGCTTATAAATTGCATGCAGCTTTTCTCTTGTAAAACTGAGCACTGTGTTTGAATGCTGGCCAAGCACATTCTTTGTATTTCAGTTGATGCTCACACCTTAAGATCATTTGTTATTTTTAAAAACTTCAGGTGTGCATTTGATTGGCAATACACATTCCTTGGGACAAAAAAAAAAAAAAAAGGAGAGATATGGTGAGGCTTCCAGTGACTTATAAAGATCACTAGGATTTGTCTATCTGATCCTTGAATTCGGAATCTGGTTGACTAAATACAAATCCTGAGTTTGTATTGAGATAACATGTATTTCCTCACAGTATTTAAGAACATACATTTAAGCCAATAGAAAATTAGGGGAGTGTCCCTGAGATTTAGAAACTTGATCAGTTGTAGAAACTTCATGATACAAATCTTCCAGAGCCATTGTAGACTGCAACTAACCTGTTGTGATTGATCTTATGGATGTTTGCAGACTGTATAAGAAACTTCCTGGAAGCAGAGGTGTAACTTTTGGAGCTGTTTAGTGAGCTTGGCTGCTGAATACAGATCTGTGTAACACTGCTAATTAAAAAACAAACAAGCAAACAAACAAAATAACACAATAACAACCAATTTCTCTCAAGTATCCATCTCTCGAAACCAATGAAACTAAATGAATGCTGCAAAACCTTTGGAGATGCCTCAGGATATCTTAGGGCCTTATGCACCCTTCGTCACAGTACAGTGATTAGAGAGCACGCTAAAACATTAGAAACTTGAAGGTGTTTTCTTTCTCTTTTTTTTTTTTTTTCTGTGTTATTTTTTCTCATGCTGTGGACCCTTTTAATCTTCTAAATGTAAAAAGAAACAGCCCAGGTATAATCCAAATGAAAAATTCTGTGGAAAGTATTTGGGTTGGCACTTCATTTGCACAAGATTTTCTTTACAGAAAACTCCCAAGGTATGTATGTATGTATTTATTTATTAAATCTATTTATTTATTTATTTGTTTGTTTTTCTGAGATAAATGATTATTTGAAAACAAATCTGCAACTGTTGTTCAACAGTGACTTAGTGGCAGAAGGTCTCATTAGTGTTTTGGAAGGTGGACTGCCTGGAACCACAGTATCCTGCTCCAACATTACAATACTTCTTTCTTCCTAGAACACAGAAGAAGTTTTATTTGGTGGACATAAGCAGATATTGTCTAAAAATCATTCATTAAATAAAGTGCCAGGCTAGATCTGAAATAATCTACGAATTCAGACCGAATTTGATTCACAAACCATTACAGAACTGGGAAAAAAAAATATCCAAACCACAACAAACAAAAAACCAAACCCAATCCTCCCAAAGTAAATTTACAAAATAATCAAGGTTCATTGTTTTATGCAGTAGCCTACTGAAGAAGACACTACTTGTGTTTACAAGAGATATAAGAGATACAAGAGATAGCTTGAACCTACACTTGGCATTACTTTATGTGGTATGCTGGATAGGACTGGTCCTATTTATTTCCTTGAAACTATCTAAATTCAGTATGACTTGAGACAGATTTAATAATCTGATAACAGGTATGGAAGTGGGATACATAGGTTTCAGTATCTCCTTTTTTCTATGTAATATTTTTTTCTGAAGGTTACAGGGTAGTTCCATTCAGGCTGAACCACTTGCTTTACTATGACAATTTTGTTCAGTTCCATAACCTTCTGAATAATTAAAAACCCAGGTATTAAATTTTCTAAGGAAAACACCTAAATTGAAAAATGTTATTGTTTATATCTGCCTTTTCAATCTGAAGTCCATGATACAATCGCCTACAAGACTTAAAATCTAATTATAATGTTTAAGTCAATAATTGTGATTTCTTTGGGATTTTTATGACTGTAAAGCACAAAGGATGGTTTGGAAAAAGGGAAACCTACCAAATTGCATCTGGCACAACTAATACTGATCTCCAGACAGTATCATCTTGAAGAGTTTACAGTAATTCCACTTCCTTTGTCTGATGCTGGAAAGCTCTCGTAACCAAGAAGACCAACTTCAGATGAATGTTTCTAATTAATCTGAGTAGTGAACAAAGTCTGCTATTGCCTATCTTGCTCTTAGGTCAAGGCTTGGATACTTGCTGGTTTCTCAGTTCAATGAGTACTTCATGGAAAACTTCATTTATATGTCTTTGAGTTTGCACTGAGGTGGATTAAGAAAAAGATGGAAACAATTGTGCTGCCTCATCATCAGAATAAGTCTAGTGGGTGCAAGAAATGGGTTTTTGGTTGGAAGGAATAGCCCAACTTGGAACCAGTTGGAAACTTAGTAGAAGTTGGAGAGTCTACATCTATTTTTAATATAATTTAAGAGAAAAATAGTGAAAAAGGACAGTCTCAATTGCCCTCAACACAACTTCTTATATCATTATAGTACTTTTGGTTCTGATTCAATGTGAAATGGAATCAAAAATCTTGCTCCACTAAAGTAGAAATTACAATTTTTAAGAAGTTTGATTTAGTGCTGATGTTTAAAAAAAAAATTCTCTTTTCAGCTCTCTGTGGTCTGTCTTTATTTCTAGCCTAGTAATTAATGAACTTGGTTCTATTCTCCGTGTGTAAAATGGGGTGGTTTGGAGTAAACTGATGCAAGAGACACTCACAAACAGAACAGCAATGGAAGTCACTGAAGTACATAAATAGCAAGGTACACTGCACTCACCAAGGTGTTTAATGGGAAACCTAAATCCAGTCTATAAAATTGGGCTTTTTCTGAGTTCAGGAAGCTAATTAATCTTTGTATTCATAACTACTCAGAGGCCTCAAGGGGCCGATGTATTTTTAAGAGTGCTGGAGGATGGCAGGTGGTACTTTTCACCACTGTTATCAGCTGGGATCTTGAACATTGACAGACAGTTTCTGTAGGCTATTTTTCTCCTTTTCTTAATTAGTCAGGCTTTGTGAAGTGGCCTTTTTTCTTTAAGCAATCGAGAGGTTTTTCTTAGAGAAAACAGACATACATTGGTATAGGCTGCAGGAAAAAAAAAGAAAAAAAACCCACCACCACAAACCAGTTCTTAATACATCACATAGAACCATTCTCAGAAATCTTTAAGAATAAAAAAAGAAGACAAATATAGATAACAAAAAGAACAAGGAGATAGGAAAAGTTTAGTTGGGGTAGTATGTCCTTTTGGGGGACGTGAAATATATCCTCATCTATCAACCCCCTGATTAGCCTTACTTTTCTTCCCCTTCTCCCTGGAGGGAAATAGGAGATTTGCTCTGCTAAAGGCAGTGTGTTTCACTGATAAGCAACGCTTACCTTGCCAGTGCCTCACTGCTTACTGCTCTTGCTGCTTTAGTGCTGTAGCTATTTATTCTACTTTCTCTGCAGGGAAACAGAGGCTTTGGCTAAATTTCATTTGATGTCCTAATTTAATCACCTTACCTTAAACTGTTGCATTTAGTAAGCAAAAGAAAAATCACTAATGAAGTGCATTTTCTCCTTACCGTACAAATGCATAAGTAAGAAATGTCTTTGTATATTGGCTATTTCTTTCACAATTAGAAGGAGTCTTTCATCTTCTTTGGTTGACTTACCAGCAGAATATGTAACTGAATGTAATGCCACATATAAGTACAGTTTTTTAATTTCCTTCTAGCACTGCCTATGAGTGCTGGTGAGCAGAGAGGGCACTTCCCAATACTTTGAACTACTTATTTCTTACAAAGCATAAGTTACAAAATATGAACACAGCTTCCAAAACTCTCTAAAAATAGTCAGACTTTTCCAAGGCTGAGACATTTTGTTCAAATTTTACCTTTAATTGTGCTTTTTCTCTAATAGTCGTACATAAGTTTTATAATTCGAAAGGAAGTACTCAACAATCAGTTATTATTCTTTGTGAAGTCTACGTCCCATCAATGGCAGCATACAATACTTGTCACCATACATATTTATGGTTTATTTCCATGTGAAGACAAAGGTTTCTCACATCTGCTCTTCAAATATGTTGTAACATCATTATGCTTTACCATGGGCAAAGACTACAAATCGTGCTGTAATATGAAATAAGTTTTTATGTGACTTTTATTAAACAAGATAATGGATAATAATTAAAATGCCAGAAACTTGTCTCAGGTGAGACAATAATAATAACAGAGTACAAACTCTCAAAAATTATGCATAGAAAGGACTAACTTTTTAAAAAAACAAACAAAAGTTCTAAGTGTTCTTTGTGTTTTACCTCCTTGAGCTGCAATTACTTTGCTAAGCTGAAACAGAAAAAACACACCAATGTTGAAATTATGAGGCTGTGGGGCTGCCAGATACAGCAGCTCCTAACAATCTGCCTTAGTTTTGGTGGTCTACTGGTTCTTTTGAACTTTTGTCCTCAGCCAGGGTTTTCAGAGAGTCTGATGCACCAGTTTGCTGGGAAGTTGGTGCTCAAACGCAGCTTGGGAAAACCCCCGTTCACTAGGAACAAACCACAGATGGGTGCAGTGGGGTCTGTTTTTTCTTGTGAAAAACCAACTAACAATGACAAGAAACTTGTGTGTGATTCAATATTTCCCTAACACAACATCCCGCTGAGAATTTCCTTTCCAGCAGCAGCTTCATCTGTAGCCTTCTAATCTGATTTGCAAGGAAAAATTTGCTTCTAAACACCATAGTTCTGCAGGGACTATCGAGATTTGTTTAAACTGCTTTTGAAACTCCCTATTTTTCAGTACTCTCAGTTTCCTGGGAAAGAGTCAAAGCTTATTCCAAATAATAGTGGATTCCATGAAACTACTGATGGTCTTTTGTAAGCCAGTTTTGTGTTCTGTTTTTTTTTTACCTCCTTAGGGTCTGGCCAAGAGGCTCCCTATGCACAAAGAAGAGAAAACATATCCCTCTAAAACGCAAAGTTTAGGAAGTGAAACAGTACAAAGGCACAATTTGACATTTTTTACCAAGGGCCCCACCCTGGTTCTTTGCTTTTACTTGGGGTTTTTTTGAGTTGTAGACGTAGGGGTTTTAGAAATGTATATATGTATGTAATGGGTACAACTTACTCCTGGGGACATTCCGACTGGGTACAAGAGGAAAATTTTTCACAATGAGAACAATCAACCGTTGGAATAATCTCCCCAGGAAAAATAGTTTTGAGGGGGATAATTTATCTACAGATTTAGAAAGAAAAAATAAATTCAGGGGGAAAAATATATCAAGTGAATATAAAAGTATTCCAGAGGGAAATAATTTGGTAGGATATCTTTATTTTAATTAAAAATCTTACTTGTGATAAAGACTGATGTAAACCCCAGGATTCTTGATTTTTGCCTATTTGTGAAGAATAAGGCAAAACCTTAAATAAGTTGAACTTCGACTTTTTCTTCCAATAAGTACTTAACTAGCAAGATATTTGTTTTGTTTATGAGGCATTACTCAAGCTAATTAACTTTCTTGGAATTGTACAGTTGTGCAAAGGCCTTGTTGGAACAGTTTATCTCTCAGCACTTCTCTCCATTATTTGTATAATAAAACCATACAAAACCTGCAAATAACAAAGAGAGTAGTTGTTTCAGTCTTTTAACATCAACACACAAGTTTGTATGTGGACGGATTCAGTGTCCTTCACTATGTCTACAGTGACGTAATTATCCCTATGCAAACATGAAGCAGATAATCCCAGCCCCTGAGAGATTTCAATATAAATTAAACTGTTATAACTCAGATGACAGGGGATGATGTGTGAGACTAAAGGTAAACAATATTGGTAAAGAAGTGGCTTTTGGACGATACCATGACTTTTATTGTTAGAAACTTCATTTTTAGTCATATATGATAGAACAGCCAAGGTTGGAAGTGACCTCGAAAATCATCTGGTCTAATATTTATGGGGAAAGTAACTTAGAGCAGATTAAGTAGTACTTATTTTTTTTTATCCATAACAGTTTCTTTCTTTCCAGAAGAAATAAAATCCTTCAATGACCACTCTGAGGTAGATCAACAGATGCTCTGGTATAATTCCATACTCTGGATATTTCATTATACAACTTAAGCAGTAAGCATGAAACTAGAAAACTTTAAAATGAAAGGCTGTAGAGAGTCTAATAAAGTCTACATTATTTCAATCATCACCATGATACTCTATCATAAACACTGGGTTTATTATTTGCAAAGAGATCAGACTTTCAATTTCAACAACAACAAAAATTCCCAGAACTCATATTCAGGTATTTTGGGGGAGAAGTTAGTTTATTAAATTTTAAATCACAATTTTCATGCCAAGTTACTGTATTAATTATCCCTTTAACTGTTGTGCTTCTTAGAGCTCTACAGAACTGTCATACCTTTCATTAAAGCTGCAGCCTAATTACCTTTAAAATATTTAAGATTAATAAAAACATCCTTGGCAATGAAAATGATTGAAAATGAAAAATTAATTTAAATAGTCTTGGATGTGAACAGTGTGTTACATGGACTGAAGAGTGGAAGAAGGACAAAAAGCAAAGGATTCTTAAGTGGCACTATTACTTCTTAAAATTTTATGTGTTAAGCTGCCTCTTCTGGCTTGGTACAAATCAAAATTCGTTTGACACCAGGAACTCTCTTCAATGACCTACGTGGGTTTTGTATCAGGACTTGTTTAACTTCATTACTTAGTAATGAACATGGGCATAAATATCACTAAAATTTAGCTGACAGCATTAAATGTTGAGTTTTGCATTTAGCAATGAGGACAGGTGAGTAATACAAAATGGTCCAGATAGGTCCAGGTAAATCAAGAAATGTCCTGATTCTGACTCAATACTTGGGGCCCAGAGAAATGTTCCTTCTGGCTTTAAGTTTCTGTGAATCAGAAAGATTTTTAATACCTTGCTAGACATACGTCTGCTTTTAACATTTGAGCACTAGCCATGTGAAGAAATGACAAAACTGTATTTGCAAAAGATAAATTACTTGGTTGTACCTGATGAAGACACATGGGTAATTGTGTCCCTGAATACACCAGATGACTTTTTAAAGGCATCTTGAAAGCACAGTGCAGGTAAATTGTGCCCATGTTCCTATTAAAAATTTAACTAGACTTCTAAATACTGACTAGTCCAAAATTTTTGTTGGGTACTGCCCATATTTAAATATAATAATGTCATCTGGTTTTCTCCGTCTAAGAGTTAATCCTATAGTCCAAGTTGTTCATGTAAAGGACTTTCATCCTTAATCATGTAGGAATTATAGGTCCCTTCAGGGAGTAATTTTCCCCATCATGAGACAGATGGTCTACATGACAGGAGTGACTCACCCACTACAGGGGTTTATTGCTGTCTGTTGATTTGAGTGGGAATTTCCAGTATATGGCAGCATGCTGTGTGTAATAATAAGTCTACTTTTTATTATACAAAAGCAAATATTTTACATTTAGCTATTTAATAAACATATGTAGAATTACTTTTTATTTATATGGCTTATTTCTCAAAATAAAAAGGAGGGGTGTCTAATTTAAATTAACAACTACTGTAAATATTTCTCCCAAATTACTTCTATGTCTTCAAGATTTAAAAAACAGACAAAAAAACCAAAACCCACAAACAAACACAAATACATATCTCTGACTAATATTCTGGCTTGATGCTTTTGCCTAATTACTCAAAGGAAAACTGTTTTGTTTTTCTCACCAGAGGACAGTAGTCTGATTCAGGATTACAAGACAAATTTTCTCACTTTCAGTCTTGTTCTGAAAAAAATGTTTCTTCGTTTTAAAAAATTGTTCATTCTATGATATATTCCTTAATAATGAAAAGGGGATATATGAGTTCATGGAGAAAGAGAAAAAAATGAATGTATTCTTTTTTTAGTTTGATGGGTCACTTAGGAGACAGGAACAGAATAAGAATAGATTATTCAAGGATGCTTAAGGATTTTATTCACTGATCACTTAATGGAAAATGCATAACTGTTCTTTGAAGCAGTTGCAATTATTTAGGAGTTTTCAACTCTAACTTCTAAGTCAGTGAGACACTATCTGCATGCTTATTTCAGACTTAAGTATGTACTGTAACCATTGGTTATACTCACAATAAAAATGTGAATAGCTGTTCATACTTGATCTCAATTTTTTGACAGTCAGGCAATGAATGAGCACCAAATTCAGAGGCATGGTAGGACAATACTGTCACTGGAGATGGAGGAAAAAGCTCAGTGACTGAGTCACCAAAGCCATAGTATTCTCCTGCCCAAGAGGATGTATCTTGAGGATGTACCAGATATTAAACCACTCATTTGATTCCAGCCAGGTTTCTGCTTTGTCTCACAACACTTTCAGGTGAACCTTCGTTGAACTGTTTACCCTTCTCAAGGTAAATCACTCTCAGAGCAACATTGTCTGTCCTTGCTGAGTGGAATTGAAGATTTTTGTTGTTGTGTAAGACAAACAGCAGCAATGTCTCCAGCCTGTCCTCCCCATTCTGGGAAACAAAGCAATCATTTTTGCTATTAAACTTGCTATCAGCATAGCACAAGTCTGCCAGCTTCCCCTTTTCACCTCTCCCAGCTTTCTAGTTTCTTGTCTGAATGCACTTCATCATTTTCAAATTTTCCTTTTGGCAGATTCAATACTCAAATAACTATTACTTTGAAATGCACACACAGTAACCTCAATTTTCCATTCACTGGATTTTCTTCATTTTCTGAGGAAAAAAATAGTGCTTCATTATATATCTATTCATCTGTGTGTTTGGTGAAATGCAACATTATTCCAGATAGAATCTGGGTGACATATTTATTTGTTTATTTGTTGGAGAGAAAAAGAGGAGCGGGTTGGGTGATTAGAAGAGTATTAACGCACAGGATTTTTGGAGGAAGGGCTTAATATGTCATTAGCATCCATTAAATGGACACCTTACATCTCTAATGACCGATTTATAGTATATGATGATATAGACTTTTTTTGCAGCAATTCAGGATTATATTAAAAATCATAGTTAAATAGCGTTCAAAAGTTTTAAGTAAAAAAACTAACTTGAAGTTCAAAACTGCAAGATGATGCTTAGTTTCTTAATATTAACAAGCTGTTCCTTGACATTAAAGGCTTTCGTGTAAAACTGGTGTAGTAAAATACTTTAAGGCTTTGCACTAATTTGTCTTTTTGTGGTTTGTTTTTTATTTTTTGTTTGTTTGTTTTTGTTTGGGTCTTTTTTGACCTAAGACAGCCTCACCACCAGTTGATAGCAGAAATGAGGAGTGAGGGTAACAGGAGAAAGGATCTGCCTTTGGTCAGGACACACGTAGGATCACTGTCGTTGAGGGAAGGAAGAGACACGGACAGTTTAAATGACAAATTGTTTTCAGGAATTCTTTGTAGAAGATATTACTCCACCACTGTCACTAAAATAAAACCTAGCTGTCACCTGCATAAAGTTGATTCAGCATCATGGCTAATGTCCTGACCTGCAGGGTGTGAATTGTAGGAGCCACTGGAGATGCTGAGATGCGTGAAAAATGAAGAGGAAGGTCAAGGCTTCTGAAATAAGTAAGAAAATCATATGAATTGGCCAGTTTCCTCTAAGGGTGCTTCGTGGTTGTGTAGAATAAGTAAAATAAATGAGTTAATCATGTAGATTAAATAAATAGACAAAATTAGAAAAAAAAGAGAAACACTATATCCTTAACAGATCTTCAAGGATAAGGATGCATGCTATTGTAACTCTAGCTGCCTTTGGTTTGGTGTAGTACTCACACTTGTTACATTTAGAAAAGGTTTAAAATATACAGCCCTGAAGAAGAATCTATTGGTAATAAAGAAGAAAAGGGGTTTTTTTTTACAGATAATTAAAGTCTCATGGTTGGATGTTGCAACTTTACAAAAAAAAAGTTCTGAAAATGAAAGGTTGCTGATGAAAGGAGATTTTTAATATTGTTTTTGGAAGTTTACCTACAGAAGGCATTTCAAGTCCACTTTCAAAATAAAATACTAGTTCAAAAAATCTTCATCTTTTAATTTTCATCCTAGGTTTATACTGCATTATTTCACAAAATACAGAATTAAAATACAATAAGTAAAAACTCATACTAATTGAAATCATATTTCTAGATGTCGGGAAAAAATATATTACACAGTGAGCAGCAATTAACCAAGATGCTTTTGTTAGCCTGCACATTTTCATGACATGGATGGACCCTTGTTTTGGAGTCAGAGCACAGCTGCACAGCCAATTATGCGTTGCAGGATTACAAATACGTATTCCAGTTTGGGAGGACGAGTAAGAGCCCTAATAAAGGGGACCATGGGTCAAGAGAGTGATTCGCACCACTCCTTTCAAATTAAACACCATGTTTTCTGAGACTGTTGTAGTCTTCCCTCCGCCTTCCTGCCCCCTAGGCACCAAGGAATAACAGTCTGTATTTATTTATAAGTCAGTATAAATAAATAATAATAATGCTATAAAGGGTCGACAGAGATTATTTCCAATACATTAAGTTGGCTACACTATGGTATTAATACTAACACAGAGACACACACAGGGGAAAACGAAAGAAAATAAATTTTTTTTGGGGGGAAAAGAGAATGGAAAAAAGATCAGCAAAAGTACAGAAACCTAATATTTAAAAAAATCTGTTGCTTATTTCATGAAATAATTGAAATAAATTGAAATCATAATTTTACATTCTAATATGTTGTTTAAAAATTTAGGTGATGTAGTCATGTAATTAAATATGGACTTTTCATAGTAATATCAGTGAAATTAATGCTAACATGACACAATGGAAAACTACCGCTAAAATAAAGTATTCTCTGTATTAACATGATAATGACATTTCTGAATATGCTGAACATCATCATTTTGGCAGCTGGTAATGAGTGGTGTTCCCCAGGGATCAGTATTGGGGTCAGATCTGTTTAATCTCTTTATCAATGATCTCGATGAGGGTACTGAGTGCACTCTCAGTAAGTTTGCAGATGACACCAAGTTGGCTGGGAGTGTTTATCTGCTGCATGGCAGAAAGGCCATACAGAGGGATCTGGGCCAGCTGGATCATTGGGCCAAGGCCAATTGCTGTGAGGTTCAACAAGGCCAAGTTCCAGGTCCTGCACTTGTGTCACAACAACCCCAGGCAGCGCTACAGGCTCAAGGAAGAGCAGCTGGAAAGCTGTCTGGCAGAAAAGGACCTGGGGCTGTTGGTCAGCAACAGCAGAAATGAGCCAGCAGTGTGCCCAGGTGGCCAAGAAGGCCAACAGCATCCTGGCTTGTATCAGGAATAGTGTGGCCAGCAGTACCGAGGCAGTAATTGTCCCCCTGTACTGGGCACAGGTGAGGCTGTACCTTGAATTCTGTGTTCAGTTTTGGGCCCCTCACAGCGAAAAAGACGTTGAGGTGCTGGAGTGAGTTTAGAGAAGGGCTATAGATCTGGTGAAGGATCTGGAGCACAAGTCTGATGGGGAGCAGCTGAGAAACCTAGGGGGGTTCAGCCTGGAGAAAAGGAGGCTGAGGGGAGACCTACTCGGTCTCTATGACCACCTGAAAGGAGGTTGTAGCATGAAAGGTGTTGGTCTCTTCTTCCAAGTAGCAAGTGATAAGACGAGAGGAAATGGTCTCAAGTCGCACCAGGGGAGGTTTAGATTGCATATTAGGAAAAAATCCTGCACAGAAAGGGTTATTGGGCATTGGAACAGGTTGCCCAGGGCAGTGGTGGAGTCACCATCCCTGGAGGTGTTTAAAAGGCATTTAGACGAGGTTCTTAGGGACATGGATTAGTGGTGGACTTGGTAGCGTTAGGTTAATGTAAATTAACCTGAACTGTAACCACTATCACTTTTTTAAATAGTCACTGAGAAAAGTGAAAACACTGATTTTTCTGTAAAAGAACTTCAACAAAATCCTCTTGTTCTGAGCTTCCCCCAGGTATCAAGTCTCTGCTGAGTGGAGCTTTGTAGATCAATTTGCCTGTGGGTTTTGCTCACGCACATATTATTTCTTGAAGTCTCAGCTGTTGCATGCAAAGCAGTGGTTCTCCTTCATCTAAGTTAATTGAGCAAGATCCAGTAAATTAAACTTGCTTAAAAAACAATGTTATAATAGTTATCTGGGTGAGCTAATGAGTGTTTAGTATATATAGTAAAGATACAAAAGAGAAAGCAAATTCTGGTTGACACAGAAACTCAATATCTCTAATGTAAAATGGTCAAAGAAGATTGCTTTTACTGTATTTTCATCAGCTCTTTCATGAGAGATTACAACATTTAACAGGGACTTACAAAAGGTGCCACTTTATCTGATGGCATTTAAAAATGAATCTTCATAAGCAGTTTGTTTCAGGCCTCTTTTTTTCCTTTGAAAATGCTGTAACATTTTAATCAGATTTATTTGGATTTCCTGGAGGTCTATTAAGCTAGAGTGTCCTTGTACCTTTCTTGGACACAGTGGTTTACTATTTTTTTCAGCTTAAGGACATAAGTAATGTTTAATCTGCCTAGAATTTATGACAGCATCTGAAAGACTGCCAAACAGAAAATTAATTAATATGGTAAAGACGGACTTAATAGAAATATTATAAGATGGAGAACAAATTAAGAGAAGGGAAATGGAAGCTACTCGGTTGGAAATAACTTACTGGAATACCTCAATAACCAGTTTGGAAATAAAATAATTTAATATTTATAATAATGGCATGACTTAAAGTAGTTTATTAGTCATATTTGCAAATGATGCGAAGTACGGAGGCATCATTAGTACGTGGAATGTGGAACATTGTGCAAAATGAACAGAATTGTAAAGGCTGGAATAAGAGAAATTGGATGAAATTTAGCAGAAGAGGTAACAAGGATTTTGGATAGAAAGTGAGGTAGACAACACAACACTGAGGGAAAACCTGAGTTCCTGCATACAGTGTAGTATTTTGATTACTCATATTTAGGAACAATTAATTAAAACCACAATAAAGACAGGAAGAGACTAGTAGGATAGATAGGGGGAAAAAATTCTAAAATGGAACAAAAAGACATAAAATATAAGCTTCTGAGAAGACTTGATGCTCTGTCATACAAACAAATGTGTCAGGGGAATACACTCCAGGGATGCAAAATAACTATTTCTCTAATGGCCGAGAACAAGATTTAGCACAGAAAGAAGATGGATATAAACAGTCTGAATAAATTTAGGATGGACATTAGAAAACTTCAGCCTAACAAATGAACAAAATTCTGGGAGAGCTTTCCAACAGTACGAGAGCAGAGAAGCAAACGTAATCAATTTTACAAGAGATTTCACAATGCAGATAATCAGTTTGTGACTGCATGATGTGAACGCCTGACACGATACAGAACTGGTCTTGAAGTCCTCTTGCCTGTGTTGCTGATTGCTGGAGTTCTTATGTTTGTTGCAACATCAGATTTATTGTCATTCCATTGTTATACTTTAGTAACTAGAGCTATTAACAAAGAAGGGATAAGATAATTATTTTAACATTTTCTTACATAATATGTTCTGTATACTTATGTGACCATCTGTATTAAAAATGTCACATTATTTCACATAAATACTGTTAAACCTAGAAAATTACTAGACTATGTAAAAACTACATATGAAAGAGTACAGCTTCCTGAAATGTATCGGAATGAATGTATATGACTCCTGTGGGTTTAAGGGATTAATATGCAGCTATCACTCCAGTCTCTTTGTAGCTATCTCAAAAATAACTCAGTTAAAATAATTCTTAAATAATTAAGCCAACACAAATATCTTCTATGAGGACTGAACTGTTATTCACAAGTTTTCATTCTTCTTCCTGGAGAATTTCTGAATACTGAGTTCATAGGACTGACTCCAAAAGCAAATACTAAGAAATATGAAGTAACTGCAACAGCTTTTTATTAAAGCTAGTAAGGGCTATAGCTCCACTATAAGGAAAACACATCTTGACAAAAGTCTCAGACAAATGACCACAAAAGACATTGAACAAAGTATTTAAAATAAACTGCTGAAAACCAACGAAGTTAAATACCCAGATCCCCCTCTTGTTCCATGTCTCAGCTGAGCTGTACTCCTCAGATACCCTAAATATTGAAATTATGTCTTGTGAAATCTGTGGTGTTTCTCAAGAAAGAGTACTGTTGAATGTGTCCACCGTGCATGGAACCAGAAGCGTTGCTAAGACAGGGTCTCCATCAGGTAGTGGAGCCAAGTTGACCCTCAGAAATCAAGAGTCATAATTGACCAATTATTACACAAGCACTGAGACTTAGTTCCAAGTCCAAATAATTTATCCTTTTTTAAAAAAGACACACATGGTCACACTACAGTTCTGTAACAGCTATAAGGTGTCATCAGCAGTTCTGAATAAGTAAATGAATAAAAATGGTATTTTAATGTTATAACACGATGACACCTGCTGAGGGTGACCAGCCAGGACCTTGTTAAACTTGTACTGAGTTCAGTGAATGAAATCAAACGTTTTATCAACAAACTCTGCAATGTATTTGGTGGGCAAGCCTAACTCAACTGACTGTATGTCAGCTATTTTTCAAACTGACAGAAATAGTAATGGATCATCTGAAGTGCTATTATTTAGTGCTAATGAATGATTGTTTGGTGATGGAAGAAAAATCAATTATGACAGCTGTGAGAGATGCTGTCTCCATTCTATTATTCCAAAAATAAATAGCAAAGCTGCCTGCTAAGGTAGGAAATAAGTTAGTATTCCCTGTGAGAGGCTAAAGTTATAGGCAAAGAAGCAACTGGAACTTGTGTTTACTGCACGTAAACAATGGTAAAGCCCCAAGGTAGAAGCAGAAGTCCTTGAACACTACAAAAAAACACATTTTTTTTCTGCTTGCAAGTGACCAACAAGTTTTCTCTCTCCAGACAGCTGGACAACTTTTCCTTGAGCATCAAACTCTGTTTCGTTTGGGAAACCTTCGTGCCTGGTCCAAGGTGAACAATGTCTTAGAGGAGATGATGGGTGAGAAAAAAACAGTATATTTGGTCTGCTAAGAATTTAAGGAACAATGAGGTTCAAAAAGCAAAATGAACCATCATTTAAAAATAATAATATATATATTTTTTAAAGTAATTCCGTTAAAAGCCAGCAAAAAGGCACACATTGGTCAGCTTAGACCCTAAATAGGACTGTTCTCACTCTGAAACTAGATAATGTGTTGCTTGGGGATGGAATTCTGTGCAACTGAATTAAGCTAAAAGCCAAATGAGAAATACAATTTTAGCAACAATAGTGCATAGCATGTTGATCCCTTCTAGAAAGGCTATAAGTAGTGTAAACGATTTAAGACTCCCAGGAATTTTTGTCTGTATCAATATGCATGTAGATAGATAAATAGATTCAGATAGATATACACAGGTATATAGACATAGACATAAACAGATACAGATATAGATGTAGATGTAGATATAGATATAGATAGATATTGACCTAGGTATAGATATCAGAGTCATCTCGTAACATCTCAGCTGAATGTTGCCATCCAAGTACTAAATCCATTGCCAAGGAAGATCTCAATTTCCCTCTGCTTCCCAGGGCTGAGGGAGCCTTCATTTCCTTCCCGAGATAGGAAGGAGATATGACAATGAAGCTGTGGGGCTGGATTGTGCCAAAGCTCACAGCTGAGTGCTGAGACCATGTTACCTCCCCATGGCCTCCTCAGTCCCAACATTTACATTCCAGATCCAAGGGACTATTGTCGTATTCAATATGGTTGTGGTCTTGCTTGTTCCTCTTCTTCTGTCCCACCAGTGCAGAGGAAGAGGAGGAGGACAAGGCATGAGTGTGCAGGCCACAAAGCAATGTTCACTTACATGTGGGTCAGTCCTCTGGCAGTCTGCAGGTATAAGCATCAGTCTTCTGTGTGTAAGGCCAGTCATAAATGGAATTATTTGAAAAGCAGAACATATATGTACGGTCAGAACCTTGACAGACTGATCTAGCATTCACTGATTCAGCTGAAACCTTCCTCTGAATATCAACAGAATTCAAACAGAGTTTGAGCATACTGTACAGACATGAGAAAGCAAACTGCAGCAGAAGTCTCATCTTTACAATACCTAACCTGACAGATGTCTGCTGATAAATAGCGAAGAAATAGGACAGGCAAGAAAGAACATGCTAAAAATAATAAGTTTACAAAATTTCATGAAATGAAGCAAGTTTAATTTGTTACTTCAATACTCTCGTGACTAGCTGCTAAAACATCAGTTGTACCAATGTGTCACAAAAATAGATACAAATCAAAGGAGACTAAACTTTCTATTATCTGAAACTCCCTTGGTAGTTGAACATGATTATTAAAGATAGTTGTTAATATGTCTTACTATAAATTTATCAAGGAATAATATCACTGGTTGCCTTACCACTCTCTACAACTACCTGAAAGGAAATCGTAGCCATGTCAGTGTCAGTCGCTTTTTCCAAGGAACAAGTGATAGGACAAGAGGAAACAGCCTAAAGTGCACCAGGGGAGGCTTAGATAGGATATTAGGAAAAATTTCTTCACTGAAATCGTTGTCAAACATTGGAACAGGCTGCCCAGGGAAGTTGCCATCCCTGGAGGTATTTAAAAGGCATGTAGATGTGGTGCTTTGGGACATGGTTTCATGGTGGACTTGGTAGTGTTAGGTCAACTGTTGGACTTGATGATTTTCAAGGCCTTTGCCAAACTAAATGAATCTATGATTCTATTATTTCCAATTGTGATCAGTGTTTTAGTTATTTCAACTCAATTCTATATATGACAGTACAACAAAAGTGAGATTTACCACTAAAATCAAGGGCAGCAGAAGAATCATAGACTCATAGAATAGTTTGGTTTGGAAGGGACCTTCAAAGCTCATCCAGTCCAACCCCTGCAGTGAGCAGGGACATCTTCACCCAGATCAGGTTGCTCAGAGCCCCATTCAGCCTGGCCTGGGATGTCTCCAGGGATGGGGCATCCACCACCTCTCTGGGCAACCTGGGACAGGGTCTCACCACCCTCACGGAAAAAAAATTATTCCTCATGTCTAGCCTGAATCTATCCTCTTGGTTTATCTATGAGACCTTTTGAAGGAGTCTTTAGTGCACATAATTTATAAGTTAATGCCGGGAAAATAATTCTGGAATATACAAAAACTTGTTGTGCAGTTATTACAGCAATCTCTCCAGAACGAGGTGAAACTTTCCCAGGGAAATGACTATCCAACATCTGCCAAATCTGGAACTAACTACGTCTTTCTGGGGAACTAACCTTGTTGGTGAGTGACAGGTTATTTGGGGGGCAGACAGTTGTAATCTAGCCTTGTCATTCATAGGCACAGCAGTAGGTGGTAACTAGCTCAGTATATGCAATTAAAGGTATTACAAAATATGAAAGTTGGAGCTATTCCCTCCCATCAGTCATGAAAATAATGAAGAAATATTTTTCTATGGATATTTTGAATGGCATAAAACTACGTAATGTTGTTGCAAGGTGGAAAGAGAAATGTTAGAACATTTTATTTCATCAGCAGTAGACCAATATGGATTATGGTATCCAAAGTAAAACAAAATAATTTTCTCATTGATCTTGGATCCTTCTGGTGGCCCTAAACTCTGAGTGGTGTATGACAGAGCCCTGTGACAGTATCAGAGAAACCAACTGAGAGCACAGACAGGAGACTTTGGCAAAAAAAATATGAGGCAATACACAATAAAGCTTCATAGCCAGCAAAAAATATTTTGCAGGCCTGCCCTGGATACGTTGGACATCTTTGAAGACATACAATTAACAATCAAGGGCAATTGCAAATATCTTGCAGGCCTTCAGTTCCCAATGGGATGAAAGATCAAGCTCCTTCTTCAATATAATTTTGTTGCTGCTAACTTTCTTTGAAGTCATTTGTCATGCTGTGACAACATATAGATATGTTTCTGAGAATTTACCATTTTCTCATATAAGTATAATTATGGTAGGTACAGACCAGGTTTTCTAACAGCACATATAAATTAACTGTCTTCTGGTTTGAATATTGCTTAAAATTGATTTTACTTTGTTTTTGTTCTGTTTTGTTTTTAATCTCTTGACTGAACCAATGACATCTGAAAATATTCTATTTGGCATTAATTTACTGTATTTTACATTTTTAGCCAAATCAAAAATTTTACTCAACTCAAAGCAACCTGCTTTACTTTTGGTGTTCTAATGCGTGCATTAAAAGTACCTGTTCAGCTAGAACTGGAAGAGAAATCAAAATCAAATCAAATCAAAAGTTGAAAATGTTGAGCTTCAGTAATACTGTAAAATGAAGCAGCCTTCCCCCTTGTTCATCTGTTCATTGGAATGAGTGTACATTTGCAAATACTTTGATGAAACACAGATCTGAATTTTTTTCAGTCAATGAAATAAGTAGACAATAATTTTGAGGTATTTGCAAATTCTGTAAGCATTATTTATGTCTATAATATGGTTTATTAGTAC
The DNA here is from genome assembly GCA_013399365.1 of Pampusana beccarii. Lineage (NCBI taxonomy): Eukaryota > Metazoa > Chordata > Aves > Columbiformes > Columbidae > Pampusana > Pampusana beccarii. The sequence continues at coordinate 656,234 of VWYH01001528.1, read as the reverse complement.
TGTGAGTCTCAATGATCTGGTTGAAAACAAATTCAAAGTTATTGCAGTTCCTATTCATAGCTCCTCATTGAGGGTGAGCTTTTGGGATTGGATTAATCCCATTTTATTTTAAAGACCTGATTGATTTACTATCATAAAGATATGTTCAGCTCATATGTATGACAAAAGAGAAGGACATAGGAATGTCCTGAAGAGTGGATCTCAAGCAGATTATTTAGGCTCCAAAGAGTAAAGTGCAGGTAGAACACAGGATCTAAAGCACAAGCCAACGGTCTTGGCAGAAAAAAAGTTTTGGAGAAGGACAAAACAATGCCCTGAAACATAATGTGACACTAATTTTTACTGTCATATTGAGTTTTATTTTGTCTGGAGCATTTTAATATCTGAAGTTTCTGGGAGGAATTAGTTACAAGAGAACCTTCTCATTACATTCCAAATAAACAAACAAACCAACAAACAAAAACAAACCAAAAAACCCCACCACAAAAACAACAAACCAACACAATCCAGAAAGAACTCTGGTGTGATTGCTCGGGAAGAAAAAGTTGGAAAAATTAATCTTAAAGGATTAACATTCAGAAGGAAATGAGAGAATCTGATGTCTACATTTAGAAGCAGAAACAGTGATAGACAGTTACAAACCAAAGAATTGATGCAAAAATGAAATATGGAAAAGAGTATGCAAAACTAAAGGCAACACTTCAGAACAAAGGTCTAAAAAGAAATTTTAATGACAAGCAAAAATGTCCTAAGTCAGTTATTGATAAAGGTACATTCATAGAACACCCTTCTTGGGTCTGCCTATCTGAAAAACACACAGATTTTGTGATAAATACTGTACAAGTTGTTGCATATTTGCATAATAAACATAAACAAGATGTAAAGCTTCAGCCTGCTTTTTGCTAAAGTCTCACAAGCATTCCTTGAACGATTTCAAGCAAAAACTTGAACAATTTCTTATGCTCAAAATCCCTTGGGTTGACAGAAACAAGTTGTTAGAAAAACAATTTCGAAACATACATATTCATTTATGGATATATTATATATACAGAATATGTTGGAATATCATATTCTACCGGCTAAGCATTATGTTTACGTCACATCAACATTAATGAGGGTTTGAGGGTCACCAAATTATCATTATCAGTGCTTGGCCTTGCTGGTATCTAAAAATGTTTGGTGTCAGCACAAGCTGATTGATGCTAAAACGTCCTTATTACGCACTCCATGCACATTTCTAATCCAACAAATCAACACATTATAAGGCTTCTGGTGTTATTACCCATTTAGAAAATCATGATCCTTCTCCTATGTTCAAGGTAAACCCTGACATGATATCTTACATATAATTATGGTATATAAATGATAAAAGTCTTAATCAGCTAGGTCTCTCAAGAGCCTGATTGCTTCTGCCTGCTTAACGAGAAGCTTTAATATAGGCAGCAGAGCAGTGTGTCTAAATATACAACCTTAGGGAAGAATATTTTTCCATACATTTTTTGTGCAGAGATCCCAAGGGTTTTGATCATAATTTATCTCTGACAAATTTTCAGTGGCCGTAGACAAGATGGAGAAAGGCAGATTTGTTTCAGGAGCTAAAGTGTAATATGGACATTTCATTTCTCATCTAATATTGAGTGTAAGCTAAAAGCCGGTTTATAATTCAAGTGTTTCAAATGGATAAGTTGGCTACAAGATTAACATGAAGTAGTGGACATGAAAAATCAAAGGGATCCATGATATAGCTAATACTTTCTTTCGGTTTTCACCCTCCTTAAATACTGAAGGTCTGTTTATCCCTGTACCTAAAAGACCACATTGTGGTAACCCTGCTTTACTAAAACCCTGCCAGGTGGACGACTGATAAGTTATGTGTACATCTCATAGAGTATTTTGTTCAAATTTGCCTCTTCAGTCTTGGTAAAGTCATGCTTCTTCTCCTAAGCGCAATCACAAAAATCTGAGGTTTTAAAGATTTATCCGAATTTTTTCCACTTTAACAACAGGAAAATATGATCCATATGGCATCTTCAAACTGTTTAAACTGTTTGCATGCTCCTTTTGAAAACTGCAGAAATCCTGGGCATGATGTATCTGGTTTGAATTCAGGGGAACCTGAGAATGATCCAGGGGTTCAGAGTTGTCATCATCTTCTGAACTGCTCAGTCACTTGTTGTACACGTGGCGGACAGAGTTCCACTGTTTAGACAAACCTGCACACTGTGCTCGACTGCTGGAGCAAACTGGTATTGCTCACTGGCAGTCTTTGCAGAGAGAAAAAAAAATGAGGGTAAGCCTGGTTTCATCTACAATATGGTTTCTTCTGCAATTTGGCCTTTAAATAACCTGTATGACTGATTTGCCCAAAAAACTTTTTTTTTTTTTTTTTTCTGTCTTTCCTCTATCCAGAAACAAATAAGATTCACTCAATTCCTCTAATGGGAAAACTGAACCATGTTAGTTTAATAATGAAAGGACACGGTCTTGAAAGCAGCTCTGGGAAAGCTCATCCTGTTGCCGTTTGTGCTCCCTTTTGAAAAAAAAAGGTTTCCCTAAGGGGTTTTGATCAAATATCCACAGGGTGTGGAAGCAGTGGATGCTTGGAGTTGGGAGAATTTCAGGTAAATGTGTTTCCATGCTGAAAAAATCAATTTAATGCAATTCTGACATAATTTTTTAACATTAAAAAGTCCTAGTGGTCATGAGGTTGGGTGATTCCCCAAAGACAGAAAGAGCATATGTGCACTGTGGAGGCTAGGATGCCAAAGCTGGCTTTGTGTCCACTAATGTTAGAAAGGAAGAGAATGAGCTACAAGAACCAATTAGCTTAATAACACACAAATGCACTTTCCAAACCTGGTGCCCTTTCCACACTGTATGAAGCGTACTGGATGGATTCACTGGGTAAGAGTAATACTAATTCAGGGATGTCTGCTCTGCACTCACCAGTACAGTGATGGGATACCAAGAAGAATTTGGTAACTTCACTGACATTAAAGTTTGGAAAGAGGTGAAGGTGTCTTCATTTTAGTTAACATTGGGTTAAACTTTTCCTCAGAGGAGTAGTGGAATGTTTGAAGAAGGAAAGAAATTTCCTTCTTTGTTGGAAAACTGTGGTGCTGATAGCTTGGATACTACAGCGGTCAATAGAAATGTGTTGGAAGGTTGTTAAATATCTTCTTTTCTCCTATTATTTCTGGAATTATCTCTCCAATGTCCATAACTCCAGGAGATAATATACCAAGCTCTCTGCAAACTCAGCAAAATGGAATTACACGGGGGGAAATTCTACCAAGTTACCTTCTTAAATTTATATAAAAGCTTTATCTTCTTGATAAAGCAGGAACTGAAATTCAGAGGTCACCCCTCTGCTGCAGAAGTGGGGACCTCTGGCATGGAGTTTAGATCTAGACACAGCTCCTTTGCAGAATAACTTCTTTTACAGCAGCTGATTGTTCCCAAGCCCTGCAAGAAAAGGCTCAATGCTTTAGTGAGCTACCTAACCCCTGGGATTACCTGTTTAGACTTCAGGACATAAAACTGTTAGCCCTACCACTGACCATAAATGTCATTAACTTTCATTAAGGGGAAAAAAAAAAAAAAAAAAGATTAAGATCTCGATAATGAACTGTATTGCTTCAGTTAATAAAATAGATGATATCTTTCTCTCATTTCTATTTAAAGCATAGGTTACAGATTAGAAAATAAGATAAGGAATCTATTTTGTTTGTACAGATAAAGTTTGGGTGTCACTCATCTTTTCTCCTTTACTTCTCCTAGATGTCCAAATAGTGAATAAGGCAGAGTATTCAGCAACAGATGACACATTGCATGTGATTTCCTTCACATCAAATTACACTTCTCAGGATATTAAAACTCTGTGTACCTAGACTTGCTTCTCAGAGATTATGGTTCTACTGCTCTGCACATTATTTCTGTCTCTTCGGCTGTTCCTATGCTTCAAACTAGTGTTGGTCATTTCACAGACCTTGCAAATCCCTCTATGCCATATATATAGAAAAAGATTTTTTTTTTTTTTTTTCTGAAGTCCACACACACTTAAAAGAGTGTTTTCATTGGCCTCTGTACGTTCCAAATCAGTTTTCATTATCAAATTCTGGTCTCTGAATAATTTTAATGCTGGCATTATTTAAAACAGGTACAGTAGATAGAAAATGAATCAGAAGTTAGTTTATACTTCCTACAGTAAATATTCAAACTTCCACACACATTTCAGAGTGAATAATGAAAAAAAAAATATAAAGAAAGCATGTCTGTCAACACGATTTTTAATGCAGCCTTAAAGAGTGTATGTTCCTTGGAAAAAAAAAGAAATATTTCTTCTCAACTAGTAATCAGGGTAGCTACTAAACAGAAACTGCTAAACATTTTCAAATTAACCAAACCAAATTCAATTCAATTCAGCAATCATAAAATTTGTGACAGGCAGAACTCCCTGAATCTGTACTTAAACAGGTAATCAAACAATACTGAAAGATCTGAGAGGATGAGAAATAAACTGGTATTGTGGCAATATCTCAGAAAAGATAAACAAGGATTAATTAGGGCATTTAGTTTCAATTTAATCTCAGGCACAATCCTGCAAAACAATGTGGGATGCCAACCACGAGAGTTCATATTGATAATGAAATCAAAGCCACAATAATGGTTTTATGGATGTTACATACTGTCACAAATTATTATCGTTTTTCATGAGATCAGTAGCTTGGTTTATACAGGAATGCTGTGTAGAATCACAAATGATGTTCAAATAAATCTTAATATAAAAGAAAATAATATAAATGACAAAATATAAACCCAAGTGAACACATCATTAGATTTCAGGATATCACCTAAAATGGAAAACTGTCAGCCAGTGAGAGTCCTTTACGTGGGATATCTCAAAAGTGTTGTTTCAGCTTATTGTTCACTAAATTTATAAATTATGTGTAACAAAATATAAAATAACTTGGTAAAATTTGTAGATGAACAAGTACTTAAAGCTTAGCAAATGGGGCTTATTTAATCATGGTGCATTTCTGAGGCATACAAAAAATTGATCATTTAGGCACAATTAATATTAGCCACATGCTCAAGCTAAGCAGGATCTCAGCATTTTCATATATAGTGACTTCAGGAGGTCACTAGACTTCAAAAGAAATTGTATGCTGATATTAGTATGCTGACAATTCATTAAATTGTCATATATACTCGAGAGAGAAAGCTAAACATTCAAAAAGAGTTGAGACAAAAAAAGAAAAATATCAAAACAAAACACACACACCCACCTTTCCTCGAACTGATGGACAAACCTTACAACGAGTAACTAAAAAGCTCTGTCTATTTAATAGTTAAACTCCATCTATCTTGTAGTCTGTGATCTGCTAACATATCTGTACAGTGAAGAGGTTTCTGACAGCTGATTATTCTTTAATTCACAAGAAAAATATACCGTTAAAATCTACTGGTAGTAAACTGAAGATAAATATACACATATGAGAGACAGGGTGCACATTTTCTAACAAGAGTAAATAGCACCTGGGACTCCCTGTTTAATAATGTCAATGCCTGAATATCTTTCGAGAAGATATAATCTGCCTCAAATAAATGTACAGACTTCAGAAGAGCTTGGGTAAACCATCTAGGCACATTAATTAAAGGATCAGATTAGATTTCTGCCCTGGCGAGGCAACATCTGGAGTATTGCATCCAGTTCTGGGTTCCCCAGTTTAAGAAGGTCAAGGAATTACTGGAGGGAATCCAATGGCACACTACGAAGTTCATTAGGGGTCTGGAGCATCTTTATTATGAGGAGAGACTGAGAGAGCTGGGTCTGTTCAGCCTGGAGAAGAGAAGCTGAGAGGGGGTCTCATCAATGCTTAATGTCTCGAGGGTCCAGGTCAAGAGGATGGGACAAGATTCTTTTCAGTGGTGCCCAATGAAAGGATAAGGGGCAACAGGCACAGACTAAAGCTCAGGAGGTTCCATCTAAACATAAGGAGAAACTTTCTTTTGAGGTGCCAGATCACTAGAACACGCTGCCCAGAGAGATCGTGGAGTCTTCTTCTCTGGAGACATTCAAACCCACCTGGACACATTCCTGTGTGATCTGCTCAGGGTGACCCTGCTTTAGCAGCTGGGTAGGACTGGATGATCTTCAGAGGTCCCTTCCAAACCGAACCATACTGTGATTCTGTGATCCTGTGATCCTGTGATATTGGTGTGAGTCCTGAAAATTTGTGAAAAAGTTGCCTATTCTAAGGTAGATCTCTAGCTCTGAACTGGTCACCCTTCATCTACTTAGACTAAATAAAAGATATAGGGACATCAAGACATGTTTATCTCAATATGTCCGTGGATGGTGCCAGAAGGCTGATGCATCTAGCCCAGATGCAGAGATCTGCACTGTAAATACATACAAATTTGCTAAATGCAGCAACGCTTCCCATCAGATGGATTAACCTCTATGATGGAAGGACAAATATGACAAAGACAGGACTCAAGACCAAGGTTTCAGGAAGAAACCATTCACTGCATGAAAATATTATGGCTTGCAACAGCTGTGACGGCAGTTCTTAAACTTTTCCCTATGAGGATAATATCCCAGGAAATATTTTAGTGCCTTCCAAATCTTTTGTTTCACGCTCCTTTGGAGTGTCAAAATGCTGATCCTGAAGTTATGCTTGATCATTGTTTTCAAGGTTATCTTGTTGACTTTCATTGAAGAAAACTGTTTTAGGGGAACTTGAGTTCCTGGAGTATACTTTTACAACATGAAGTAGTATTTACACAGCCTTGATCATGATATCGGGTCATAAAAGTAATTTAAGGCTTGAAATGGCAGTGTTTCAAAATCCACAAAGAATCCTCACTTTCAGAGACCACTCTTATCTTCTGAAAGAGGTATTTATTTACGTGAATATTTTGTGTTTCATGAGTGATAGAGCCATGTGTTCATTTTTCATTTTTCTAGTCTCTCAAGAAGGTGATATTTATACAGAATAATTGGCAAAGCTGTAGAGGTAAAATGATGTCAGTCTAATGTTCTCACACAGTTTCATAGTTGGACTTTCTATTATGACAAGTTGCCATGCTTAAGGATAATGAGAGAATTCATCTCAAGTGGCATATCAAGCACTTGGAAAAGCTGAAGTTACTGTAATTTAACATTTACATGTCACACACTCTGTCTTTATCACTGTGAAGTAGCAAAGTTATATAAAGCAATTCGGTTGTGAAATATAGCAATCCTTTCTGAGGTTTCCCTATGTGACCCGTGTAGATCACGTGAAAAATCACAACTTATAGAAACATACATGAAAATAAGAAAAAAAAAATCCCTAAGTAGTACTCCATACAACTAAATTAATTGAATACAGCCACGATCCTAATTCAGGCCTTTGCTAAGGTTACCCAAAGTATTTGGACACCAACATCACACTAAATTTAGTTAATGGATGATGATAAACCTTAACCCTGTCTTTTCATCACAATATGCAGAATAGCCATGAAATCCTGAAGGAATGGAAATGTATTTCTAACACTGATACTTGTTTATAAAAAAACTTTCTTGCTTACAAGTGTGCACACAAAATAATCCAAAGATATGACATATAAGCCTAGACAAATTGCAGGCTCTTTTCATGAAGACTAATAATTTGAACGGACCGGTAATTATGCAAACCCCATTACAGAAAGATAAAATGTCTAAACATACACAAAATGCCACAATATGCATCAAGTTATATACATTTTCAGTCAGTCACAGTAAAATAATTTTAAAAGGGAAGAATCATCAATTTTGAATAAATATATAATAACTTATTAAATTGTCATTTATAGTGTACAATTATGCACAGATGAGGTTTCAGTTCATCACTGGATTTTGAATTTAGATTTAAAATAAGAATAAGAACACCGGAGTAGAAATATTTCTCTCTGTGCTACATGCATACAGTTATGTGTGGGCTTTGTTGTTGTAACAGCTTTATTCATTTGTTTATTTGGTTTATTCCTAATAATTTATTCTCCCAGAAACTTTGCAAGTCCCTCAAAAGCCATCTGGGCAACCTAAGCTCCAGCTGCCTTTTGGAGGACCTCAAAGGTGCACCTACCCCACAGAGCCACAGTCCAGACCCAGGACACTTGAGGCTGGCCCATGCTCTCCAGAGCGTTAAGAGGATCTGCTTAGCACACTGCATAGAACAATGTTAATACCAGTAATTACTGGGAAAAAAAAAAAAAAAAAATTAGGAAGAAAGAAGAAGAGAAAGAGAGAAGTGGAGGCGTATATTCAGGATGCCTGAGTACATTGCTTATTGGAAAAGTCAANATTATATTTTTTATTGAAAAATTAAAAATTTTTTTTTTTTTTTTTTTTTTTTTTTTTTTTTTTTTTAAAAAAAGCAACTAACAGGTGGTACAATAAGAAATTAAGAAGAGCAAGGATGTCTAGGGTAAAGAAGTGTCTTGGATAATAGTGCCACAAAACACAGAAAAACACAAGGTTCCTTAATGCCAGCAGGCACAAGAAGGAAAAAATACTGAAAGCCACACTAAACCAGAGGCTGTAAACCAAAGGAGATATGCACAAAAATAAATGGCTGAAAACATAGACAACATTAAAGATATGATTGAGAACATTACTGAAAAGCCCTAGTATCGTGATAGTATGGTTTTAAAGGACAGAAATTTGTCACACGTACTCGAAACACTCCATCGGGTTGAAGAAGTTAGCAATCTAGAAGCTAGAAGCTTTTTTCAGACTTGCTTCTAAATTCAAGGAGAGCAGGAAAATCCTTCAGATAATGACTGAAACATTGCCCTCTGGAGGCAAGTCAAGGGAAACTAAACTCCTATCATGAACGTCTCAAACAAATGAGTCCCAGGATCATCTAACCTAAACACCTAAATCACCTTTTCACAATTATTCAGCTGTTTCTACTCATGGCCTCCTATGTGAGTTCATACCCTAAAGGTGAAGTACACTTTCTTTACAACTCTTTTAAAAGCACTGAAGTTTAAAACTCCATGTAGCAGCCACAGATAAAACAAATGTGCAGCTTCAACCAAGATAAAAGATATAGGAGCTAGCACCTCCATGCTTCTTCTGAAATCCTGCCATGAAAATTAAGTTTCTGTATTTTTTAATAGGAATTTCTACTTTATTTGAAAATAAGTAGCACTGGGATTTATAAGATTAGGCAATCAAGGTTTTAAGTGGTGTTTATATATTATTATTTTTTAGCCTGGGTGCCATCTTTAAAATTAAATTTTTAATAACCTTTCAGACATACAACCTCAGGGAAATAATTTCTTTAACAGTAGTTCAAAGGTTTAATGCCACAGTAAAGGCTTTGATGTGATTCCTTTCATTCTAGAAAATCAGCTTTTTTTAAAAAATAATATATCAAAGTAAAAATACTAATGAGGAAAAGAGATGGAGCCCAGCTCCAAAACAAGATAACAGGATGGAGAAATAAACTTAGTTATGCTAATGATTTGTGAGATATCCTCCAGTGTTTTTGAACTGTAACAGTTCCAAAATCTTCACCATTGGGCTGGAAAAATTTATTACTTAGGAATGTGAGAGTGGAGAGTTACTCTGAACTTCACCTAGTGAAGGCTTGACAAAACTTTGACCCTGGGAGCATTCTCCAACCACTGCATCCCATGGCCAATGTACCACCCAGATCTATTGTGGTGGAAATTTGTCAATGAATATGGAAATAAACTCAATTATGAGATACGGTAGGGCTTTTGGAAGGTAATGTCATTGGTTCGACTCTAAGCCTCCGACTAATACTAAATTTTTTCAGAGGCTTCTTATTTGACCAAATTTCAAAATAAATTCGGTTAACAATGAGAGCTGACCTATAAACATTTAGATAGTCCATTCCAGAGCTGATCTGCATTCCTGAATGGCATGAAACAGAATTCAATCATTGTGATACTGCTCACATTCTCATGAAGCAGGTTGGATGGTAGTATATTGCCCAAAATAATAACAATGGTATAAAAATCGTAATACCAAAAAAATCAGCCACCTGCTTCAAGTAGACTTGAATGCTGAAATGTAATATTAAATGTATGCTCAGCAAGAAAACAGAAAACAGGAATCATCCTTCATATTTTCCTGTGTCGCATATAGACTGTTGCATGACTTTAAGTAAGAATTCTACCACAAACCTTGATGCCAACAGGGACTGCAAAGCATTCATACCAGTTGTAGCGGGTATACACCGACAGCCAGATTATTGTTTTTTGGTTTCAAGGTTTATGTATGGTCTTTTTTTTTTTTTTTTATTTTTCACTTTCCATATTGCAAACAACTGAATTTCTAATTTGGATTTTACACAAATTTTTTATTACAATAANAAAAATAATACTAAAAATACATTAATACCAGGTAAACACATTGCTTAATATAGAAGAAATCATTATATTTTCTGATTTACTGTCTAAATTTTTGCACATCAAACAGAAGTCACTGTTTTCAGTGGAGCTGGGCTACTCCATCTAACAAGGTATAAATAAAGGACTTGGCCTTTGGGCCAAATGGGAGGGAAACAGGTGTCAAAATCTGCAAACAAAACAACAAGATTCTACTTTTTCAGCATGCTCAATGTTGATGGGAATATCGCACAAGAAAGAGGAAAAATGTTTGCATCTTTAATTTCCAAATTAAAATATTGAAATCCTTTGAAGTTCCCCTAAAAGTTTAATTTTATTTTTTCTTTCATTTTTTCCTTTTTTTATTTTTTTTTTTAGAGAGGAAGGGACTAAGAAGAAGAAAGAGAGATGAAAGAGGAGAGCACAATAACACAAGAGGTAGAGAAAGACCCATTCCATCTCTTTTGGAATTAGAAGGAACAATCTGTGTTTCTATTCACAAGTTAATAAACTTCCTGTTTGAAATCTCTTATTATTCCCCTGGACATTTTTTTTTCCATAGAAAAACAATGTTAACAATGTTTTTTTTTCTTAATTTTTTGCACCACAAGTTTCCTGTTCTTATAGAGCAAGTTATTAGACCTGCAAAAAACAATGCAATACTTAAACCTCTTTTTATTTTTCAGCATGTTTATTTCCACAACAAAAATCAAAAGCAACTGAATATTAGGTTTGCTAAAAAAAAAAAAAA
>VWYH01001528.1:627359-644924 GCA_013399365.1 Pampusana beccarii | reverse complement strand
GTTGTTTGTAACAGGGTCTCAAAATCATAAATACAATTTGTAGCAAAAATACACAGACAACCAGATTATTGATTTTTGTTTTCAAGGTTTATGTATGGTCTTTTTTTTTTTTTTTTAATTTTCACTTTCCATATTGCAAACAACTGAATGTCTAATGTGGATTATACACAAATCTGTTATCACAAGAACAGCAGGAATGGCTGAAAAACAAGTGCAAATTCTGGAGAGACTGCCACATGTCTTCTTTATTTGAACTGCTAGGATAAGCTATGTAAATAGTGCTAAATAAATGAAAGATTTCAATGTTTATTCAAAGCTAAAACCAGTATACAAGCAGATTGTTGAAGACAGGAAGAGTAGTTCAAGGAAAGAAATGAAATCATATTGGTCACTTGGATTCACACTGTTCCCCTGAAAGGACTGCATAACCAAAGATCAACAAAAATAATACTAAAAATACATTAATACCAGGTAAACACATTGCTTAATATAGAAGAAATCATTATATTTTCTGATTTACTGTCTAAATTTTTGCACATCAAACAGAAGTCACTGTTTTCAGTGGAGCTGGGCTACTCCATCTAACAAGGTATAAATAAAGGACTTGGCCTTTGGGCCAAATGGGAGGGAAACAGGTGTCAAAATCTGCAAACAAAACAACAAGATTCTACTTTTTCAGCATGCTCAATGTTGATGGGAATATCGCACAAGAAAGAGGAAAAATGTTTGCATCTTTAATTTCCAAATTAAAATATTGAAATCCTTTGAAGTTCCCCTAAAAGTTTAATTTTATTTTTTCTTTCATTTTTTCCTTTTTTTATTTTTTTTTTTAGAGAGGAAGGGACTAAGAAGAAGAAAGAGAGATGAAAGAGGAGAGCACAATAACACAAGAGGTAGAGAAAGACCCATTCCATCTCTTTTGGAATTAGAAGGAACAATCTGTGTTTCTATTCACAAGTTAATAAACTTCCTGTTTGAAATCTCTTATTATTCCCCTGGACATTTTTTTTTCCATAGAAAAACAATGTTAACAATGTTTTTTTTTCTTAATTTTTTGCACCACAAGTTTCCTGTTCTTATAGAGCAAGTTATTAGACCTGCAAAAAACAATGCAATACTTAAACCTCTTTTTATTTTTCAGCATGTTTATTTCCACAACAAAAATCAAAAGCAACTGAATATTAGGTTTGCTAAAAAAAAAAAAAAGTGAAAATAGATTTTCAATGCAAACTTTTCTTGATGGAAAATTATCAACATTTTTTCCATTATTAAAAGGTCTTTCTCATCCTTTTTAACCCCCTGGGTCTCTTCCAGATGGAAACAAGTAGGATAATCAATAAATTAAACTGCTCAGCATGGTTGCCAGATTTTAAATATTAAAATCCAGGCCCAGAGAGAGAAATCAGGCATGCACATGTAAGTGTGCATGAATAAGTCCAAAGTCTCAGGCTCATTGCCCAGGCCATCTAGCTCTACTTCATGCCTGAACATTACCCAGCACACCTGGCATTAGACTTAGTGCATGCTTGTGATTTATGTGTTTGCTCACTGTAGCCATTTGTGGTTGACATCCACCTCTACGGATATGAATCTACTTTCCATTATTGCAACCAGTTGCTGCAAAAAAAAATTGAGGGAAAGAGGTTATGTAGAGAAAGTATAGCTAGTATGGGGTTTGACTGTGTAAAGCAGGATTGTGCAGACTGTAGTAAGAGTTTTGGCAGCTCTCCCATTCAGCTCTCTGCTAGTATGCATCATCTGGTATGGGGGACACAAGCAACTGATTAAGAGCTTGCTTTCTTATACCAATCTTCCAATAAAAATATCTATGAGTATCTATTTTATGCTGAAGGAGAAATTCCAAGACATCCTGTGTAATGCAATAAAATTAATTGTATAAATTTTGGAGTAGGAGAAAAAAAAAAGAAAAGCCAAATTATTATCTCAGAATACTCTACGAAAAGCTTAGTGGCTTCTCTGGAATAACCTCAAGTTTATGTGTGTCACATAAATCAGAATTTCACGTCAGATACGATATTGTTCAACACAAAATCATCCAAGAAGAAAAATTATTTATTTCAATCAGCCCACACCAAACTGTACACGCTCATCTCATCTCTGCAACCTCTTTTGCAAGGCCATAGGAGAGGATAGGTTGCATAATTTGCTCCAGCATCAAATGGCTTGGGAATGAAATGCAAAATGGGATACATGCACTTCTTCCTAGACCTCTCCCATGCTGTTTCACATGACTATGTTTAAAGGATGAAGAAAATAAACAGCAAAAAGGTGTGTTTCTGGCTCACTGAGTTTGACAAAATTCAATTATTCTTCCCACGATATTCTGGGGAATGCAATAAAAACAGGAGCATAAAATAGACACACCTCACCGAGGCTATGACATACAGTCGGTCAGCATCCTGCTATTAGTCATTTTAACTACAAGTAATCTACCAGCACAGACTGGAATAACGAGGTAATTTTTTATCATCTTTTTTTTCCAGTACGGAAGTTTCTGCCTCTCTGATCATCTCACAAAAGGGCAAGATTGTCTACAAAGAAGGTCAAGTCTGTCTCTTTTTCAAGCATGTGTACTACAATCCTTTGACCATTCAGCATGGAATTTAAACTAAGCTACCAGATTTCAAGACAAGCATGTGTCTTTACTCCTCCACTGCTGCGTCCGTGGTAGCTTTCATTGTACTCAGGATCACAGCGTGGTCACTATTTAACCTCATTACTTTCTGAAGAACCTTGAGAGATGCTCCGAGCTCAGAACGGTACTGTGTAAAACTGTTTCTCCATTCTAAGGGTAGCTGGCAATGTAAGTAATATAGGATGAGTGTTGCATATTGAAAGGAAAGATAAATTAGTGGTTAGAAAGAGAAGCCAGAAGAGGGGATTTTGTGGTCTCTTCTCAGATTTCCTTCTGCCTTGGCAGCTGACTGCAAGGAATTTGCATGTAGATCTGATGGAAAAAATTAGTTGTGGTTTCAACAGTGAAAGACTTCAAAATATTAATATGTTCCTTCACTTTAGCTTGTATCACCTGAAAAATTCAATGCGTCAGCTTGTAGACATTGCTCCCATTCATCACTGTGCCACAGTCTGCTCCAGTGTCCTTCATCCTCCCTCAGTGCTCAGCACCTAACTTTCTGACATTCTGCACTGAAAATCTCTGTGTCCCTGGTGGTTCATATAGAGGCTCACTATAAAGTAGTCAACAGACCTTTTTCACACTTATTTCCCTGGCTCCACATAAGCTCTGTGAAGTAAGAGGCAAATCTGAACCCACTTTTGTATTGTCTTTCATATCCCCCTATTGCTCTCCCCATGTCTTCTTTGGACTTTTAAGAATGAAGATGGTGTGCATCAGATTCTCTCAGTAACACTCTAGATTGTAGAATATAAATGCAAAAATCGAGGATGATGGTAATGCCACATATTCTGCACTGTTCTTCTGCAAATGAATGCATTTCTCATTGCATAAAGCAAGTGGGAAAAAAAAAATGCAATCTATTTCCATGGAGGAAGAAAGGATTGAAGATGCAAGAACATGACCATAAGTTTAACTGAGACTTGGAAAGCCCACAGAAGAAAACCGAAAAACAAGAAAAAGAAAACACCAAACAAAAATCTCCAGTGGAACAGATTTATTTTTGTCCCGCAGCAGCAGAGGAGATTATGTGTGCTGGAGAGAGATGCAGTTCCATCTTTGCTTCAGTAGCCGTAGCCTCGTCTTTGACAAATTCAAGAAACATAAACCAAGAGCGGTGACATTGTAAGGGTGAAATTACAGAGCATAAAACAGAGCGATGACATCGGAATGAATATTGTTCCTGACTTGCATCGGAGTGGTGAAGGTGTAAAAAAAAGGTTACAGTTTGCCTAGTGCCTGACATTTTTCTCCCCTTGGGACATCCTTATCACCAGTGACAGCTCAATGACCTTGTATGAGAATTTTTAGTAGAATGGTGCAGTCAAAGGATAGAGTGTTCAAATGCAATTATAAGTCAGTTACATATGCTCGTGTTCATCTAAGTCGCTTCATCAGTGTTCACATTAATTGTATTCATGAGCTACCTTCCTTATATTTTTTTTTGTCTACTTGAAAAGAGCAGTCTTCCTGACATATGAGTCACTAGTATTCACTGTTAGCTCTCAAAAGACAAGGAAAGAAAAAAAAGGGAAAAAAAAAAAAAAAAAAAAAAAAAAAAAAAAAAAAAAAAAAAGAAGAAAAAGAAAATGTAATGAAATTTTGCCTCTCTCCATCTCTGGATTAGTTCCAGACCTCACAATTAACATCATTGCCATTTAAGCAAATGCCAGCTTCTGCAAAGATTTTTGTTTATTAGCCTTTTTCTCATTTCAATATTCATTTAGAAGTTAATGTGTAGAGTATCAGAGTCACATAAGAGAATATGTGGCAAAGCACAGCACCAACACGAATGCGATTTCAAACATTAAGCTGCAGGAAATTGGACATTAACCTCCTTCACAAATATTATGTATAATAACATGGATTTCTTTAGCAACTTGCATCTGATTTAGGGCATTCAGATTCAGCTGTTGTCTTAGAAGTGCAAAACATTCATTGGAGACACTGTTAAGATAATTTTATTGAGTTACTAGAAATAAAAAAAAATCCACAGAACGTAAGTCTTACCTATAAATCTTGACCAGGGCTGCTACTCCTTTTCAAACACACTTATAATATTGCTCCCTTTTGCCTTGGCTTCACTTAGCTTCTCTCCTTGCAATTCCAGCTCCTTATTTTCAGCTCTGTATTCTCATTATATCTCTAACTATGGTCAATTTTTTAGTGATTGCAGTAATCCAACCTCAGTATATTGAATGTGATCACTGAATCAAAGACTCTTCTCCTGAGGGAACATCTCTTAATAAGAGGGATACTTGTCCTTCTGGATAATCTGGATACTTTGACTGCCCAGATGCAAGGCTCTACACTTGCCTTTGTTACCCTGCATTAAAAGATGCCACTCACTGCACAAACAGAATTTTCTAGGTATTGTTGGCCACTACGGAAATACGAAGTAGTAAAGTTTTTAACAAGACAAGTTGCCATTTTTTCTTGCATTACTTTCAAGATCCACGTGCTTTTTCAGATGTGGCTGCCATGAGACACCGGTAATCACAATGACTTACTCATGTATAGGAATTCAGTCATATCCATGAGCAGACTACAACACAGTAAACAGGGAGCATCGAAGGATGACCCATCTGTAACCACCTGCAAGATCTCTCCATATTAGTATCAACATGATGGTGTAACAAAGAGTTACTACTATGTCAGTATCTCTCTTTTTACAAATGTAGATGAAGAGGAGTTCTGAGGTTTGCGTGTCATATTCTGTTTAGGACAGAGATATGATGTGACAAAATAAGAAGCAACTTCTCTGACATCCTTTGATTCATAAATTCACTCCCAATTGGAGTAATTTTCTATGTTTTCCTCAAGGCAGATTGCACGATACTGTCCTACATCACATTAAGATAAACATTTCTTCTTCATTAACTTTTCTAGTTAGAAATATTTTAACTACAGACAAAAGCTTTAAAGTGCTAAAAGCAGAAGAGGTACTGATTAGTGACTTTGTTAAGAATGATTGGCTCCTCTAGCTGTCAAAATGTCATGTTACTTGCATTAAGGAAACTAATAGATTTCTGCTTGCCATGTCGTTAGCAGAGACATGAGCTAATTTGAAGAATAAACATTTCCTTTGCACATTTTACTTGTTAATCTTTTGAGTTCATTTCAGGTTCTTATAGTGTTGCTCATTTTCCATATTCAAGCTGGAATGGAGCCAAATGACTCATTTGTGCCTCATTTTAGGATTTTTTTTTTCTTTTGAATATGAAGTGTCAAGAAATATTATTTCTAAATACATGAAATCAGATTAGGAATTCTTAATTCTGATTTCACAACTAATTGGGTCCTAGAAAAAAATTCCTTTATATTTTTTGAAAATTCTGGTGAATTTAAATTATATCTCTAAAAAAGATATCTGCAAAATGCAAAACATACTTTATATTTCATTTCAGGAAAACAAACAAACAAACAAAACCAACAACACACAAAGGCAGAAAAAGCAAATTTGTTTCTTCCCTCCCTTTGAAGATATTTCTAAGTCAAACTTGACCTTATTTTGAGTGATTCAGATCAGATAACATCCACGCTCTAAGTATGAAACAAACCTGCATTTAATTATTGATTTACTAGAAACTAAGAGAGATTGATTTTTTTTTCAGATTTCAGTAGGTGAAATAGCTGAGTTTTTCCAACAAATAGATAAACTTCCACACGTACCGTTATTAACTGATAGAATACTCAAAATGCTTGAGTCAATGAAAAAATAAACTTATGGAACACAAAGTGATACCAGATGTATACTCACGAACCTGAGATAATATCCCGAAAGTCACTAAAAATGTTGTTGTCTGGTTTTTGTCTGATTTAAAAGATCATGAATTATTTTGATAGTTTTACAAGAATGACCAAAATTATTAATTTAAATATTGAGCAGAAAATTACAATGCTGGTTAGATAACTCTGTTTGCATCATCTTTATCATCTTGGTCTAAATCTTGGAAGATATTTATACTATTCTATGACAGCATACCTTTATTTTCTCAGGAAAAAAAAAGAAAAAGAGGTAAATTCTAAATTATTTGCTTTAATTCAGAGAGATAGAAAAGTTGCAAAAATCTTGAAGAAAGTTAACTGGAAACTGAATTTATCCTCCTTCCCAAACTAGTCATACTGGAAAAATCTTGAATGCAGTATCTCCACGCCACTAGTGTCTCTAATTCCCCTTCACTTGGACACATGGTGTTAACAATAACTTGCTTTTACATAGCAGAGAAAGGGTTGGGAATGCACACAGGACACCTAACCTGAGCTCCAGAGCTCAGCCAAAGAAAATTATATTTGCACTAAGGAATGAGAAAAAGCAATCTGTCAAAACCCCAGAATCTCAGCAACAGGTCCATGGCTCAAACAGTCAGTTTCCCAGGTGCTAATGTAGTTTTAAGAAGAAAATGCTGCACAGTCTACAAGAAGCCAGTTACTTCTGCTAAGGTGCTGTCACCTAGGACCAATCCAAAACATATTCAGCCAAAGCAGGACAAATATTGCCAAATCTCTACCACGAAATTGTTCTGAAAGAGAGAAGTTCTCAAGCCCCCAAGGACTGATAGTAGTAACACTTATTTGCTAGGAGGAAATTTTAGGGCAAGGTTGCAGTGTTCCGCATTATGCCAGAGTATGTTTCATGTGCAAGATTAACAGACGCTTTCGTAAATCATACTGATACATCAGGAGGTCTGAAACTTCACTTATAAGCTTCTGGATTTTTCTACATTGTATAGATACATTTACAGTGCAAAAGTCATCATGACAACTCAAGTACTCTATACCTTATTTTTATTTTCGTGTCTAATGCACGGAAATTAGAAGGAAGAAAACAAAACAAAGCAAAGTAAAGCAAAGCAAAGCAAAGCAAAGCAAAGCAAAACAAAGCAAAGCAAAACAAAACAAAACAAAGCAAAACAAACCCAAACCAACCAGCCAACCAAACAACACAAAAACCAAGCACCACCATCAAAACAAACTAAAAAATCCCAAACAAAACAAAACAAAAATAATAAAAACCAACACAACCAAACCAAACCAGAACAGAACAACAACCCCCCCCCCCCAAACAAACAAACAAACCAACCAACCAAACACACAAAAAAACACAGGCCAAGGAGTGAGAAGAGGTTTACTTTAGTTCCAGGAGCCTGAGCAGTCCTGAGTTTAATTGTGGTCAACAGATAAAGATCAAGATCTCCAAAGAGCAATGAACAAAATTAGGCTCCTGCTCTGAAGCTTTCCACATTTCACAAAGGAATTTCCCCCCACCCACTATCTAGAGCAAGACACATGGGATTCCGTCCTCATTATTTTGGGGGAATATCACTTTCAGAATTCCATAAGCATACAGCTGCAATGATTGTGCACATAGATTTGTCTCCTCTTTCAGGGGGTTTCTCTTTTGTTTGAGTGGGTTCTTTAGCTTGTTTGTTTGTTTTCTAAACCACTTTTGAGAGCTACTGATATACAAGAGCAGTATTTAGGCTGAAAATATTTCTGCATACACCAGACACAAACTGAGGGCATTGTCCATATAGAATGAGCTATTCTGCTAGATGCAGTAATGTCAGAGCTGGAGCCATATAATAATATGACAGATGAGCATCCCGATGAGGCAGTGGAAAAGAGAATGAGCTCATTATGCAGTTACACCTTTTACCTCAGCGTATGGGATGCATTTCAAACTGTTTTTGTCAGTGGAGTTAATTTGTAAATACAGCTTGTTTTCTCTCTGTGCTCTCCTAACCCTTCTGAAGAGCTTTATTATACATGCCAATAAACTTCCTCTTCCCTATCTTTTCTTTTTGTACTATGTCCATAATTTTAAGATAACTATGTTCGTACTGCCTGTAGAGGTGTGTTCCTATGCTTCTAGTGAATTAGGCCATGTTCTGATGAGGCAAAAATGATTTTTTTTCTCTATTACATTGTCAAATAAGTTAAAATCTCAGTGCAGTCAAATCATATGAAAGTGTTCATTTCAACTTTTGATCTAGTGTCTGTGAAAGGGTCTTAAAATGCAGAACCAGATGACAGCATGACAATTATAGACTAAAGGTATCACTTTGGGTTTATATTTACCTTTATTTCCTCCCACTCTCTGCAAAACTCAGTTAAGAAGTACTTATTTGCCTGCTCCAATTACTTCTGTACTTAAGCGAAGGATATAGGGGATATTTTTCTAGAAGGAATAGTGTAGAAGTTTATTAGTGACCCCAAGAGCATTTTAGAGGTAGAAATATAATACTTCAGAATTTCAAATCTGTGTCTTGTTTGTGTCTTTAAAGTCATGCCACTCCCACTGCTAGTTTTAGAACAGGAGAAGAAAATCAATTCACTGATACCTTTCCAAAAACCCTTTGTAACAGCAGAAGATAATTTGGTATAAAATCCTTGAGAGAAGTGCACAGAGACAAGCTGCAGGATTCATATCCATTTCAGTAAGAAATACAAAAGAGCAATCAACCCAGGATGGATTTGAGATAACAATTCAACATTTGTTAAAAATTACTTAGTAAAAGTGATCAAACCAGATTTTTTTGCTTAATTTAAAAAGTATTTTTTTAAAAAGCTAAAGATGGAGATTTAGCTAAAAAGTAAAATTTAGCTAAAAAGGAAAATTCATTGAAAAAAAATGGGTGTCTCAATGAACTTTCTAGCTCATTCCTCATAAATTAGAATTGTTTCGTTGTCCCACTCTAGGTACAGCTATACATTTCAGCAAGAAAGGTTTGAAAAGAAAATAAGAGCTTACCTATGTCACCAATTTCTGCAGCTGCATTAATCACGTCTTCACTTCAGAGTCATCGATAGATTAATGTTGTCTGGAGGACTACAGTGTCCTGTAATGACAAGTTATAAATCATATGAAAAAGAAATCTATCACATGCTGACAATAATAGTATATGATAGCCCAAAACAGCATTGAGAACATTGTATTCTACCATTTCTACATAGATGCCTACAAGGCATGTATTACTTTCGTATCTTGTATCCATACAACAGAGAAGTGGAAAGAAAATTTACATTATAGTGTTGGTAAAATATAATCAAAGGTTAATCTGAGCCTAGACATTAAATAACTGTTATTATTTTTGTTGTTTCTTTAGAGGATATAAAGGGAGAGAAATAATCCAATAAATATATTATATAATATGTTATACTTTCACCAATTATCTAAAATATATTTTTACATGCTGTGTCAGAATTTTGAGGTCAAATATCTGAAGTCTTATTGTAATTTTGATGTAAATAAAAAAATCTACTCCTACCAGGGTAGTATATAAAGATAATTTCTCACTTTCAACATCAAAACATACCAAAAAGTGAGGAGACGACTGGATTTTATATATATATATATATATATATATAGTTTTACTACTGGAACTAAAATAGTGTGAGCCTAGAGAGAAAAAACAAAATGGGATTAGATCTCTGCAATGGTTAAACTGACATAGGGGACTCAATTTATCTTCTTAATTCACATCTAAGTCTTCAACATTGGTCTTTGACATTAATGTGAAGTGCTCCAACAGTGAGCTGATTATTCTCAGCTGAAATTCAGCAGCTCTTCCATCTGTCTCTTAAACACATATATGGAAATTAAATTCTGGACTGAATAAACTTTCCAGGATGAGGTTTTTTTTGTTAGAACCGGCATATTTCAATAGAATAATTTGGTTTATTGGAATTGGATTTTCATCAACAGGAAAAGAAAATTTACAACCAGCATTAAAACCGAAGATTTGACTTCTACTGATCCCAGATCACAAGACATTCTAATTAAACTTCAAATCACTGTAATTAAGATTTGATAACAACTCCACATTCATGACAACTGTAAGTGAAGTACTTCTTTTTGGATTTCCAAAACAATCATGGGGATACGGACCCCTCTGTATTTTATTGAATGATCAATTGCCATTTTCAAATCTCCACTTTTTTACTATCTCATTGTCTACCTAGGAGTCTTTAATGTTCTCAGACAAACACTGTAAGCCTAGAATTACAGAGCTGTACAACATTTTAGGTTGGAGGGCACCTCTGCAGGTCATCTAGTTCAACCTCAGATTAGGTCCTACTTTGAAATTCTTTGAAACTCAGTGTATTTTATGGCACACCACTCTACAAATTTTGTAAACTTTTCCTTTATGTTGTGCACACAACTGCATCATAGAGCACACATGCTATTTCACTATTTTGCAGGTACACTGCACCACAGGATTAAGAGAAAAACGAGATTAGGTACTGAGCATAGAACAGAATACTAGAAACTGAGATGCAGAATTATTTTAGCCCTTAAAAGTTTAACCAAAGTTATCTTGGCACTCATGAAACACCAAGTCAAATTAAAATTTTCCCAATGAGATACCTTTTTCAATAGAAAGTATGTTTTCCTTGTGTTTCCACCAAGTGATTTAGGTCATTGGTTGGCTTCCTGTTCATACCTGCCACTCGGTTTTAACTATATGGAGATCCTAGGGTTGTTACACCCTTACGTGTCTCAGTACCTTCAATAGATACTCCCAACTATGCAGTTTAAATTTTGCAGTGTATTTTCACACGTTATGTAATTGCCAGTTACTAAATACGTGTATTTTTATCAAATAACAGATTAAGTCAGCATTCTATTTGAAACAAACAAACAAAAAGATTAAAAGTGTAAAGTATCAGCTTCCAGAGGAAATTGAAACACTTTGATCACCAAGATGAAAAGTTTGTTTGAGCAATAAGTGGAATGTACATGTTGTTCTATTTTCCACTGAGTAAAGAAAACTTGTACAAAATAAAAACTAAAAAAATTGGTTTCTACTATTATAGAAACGATATGAGTGATGTTCTGACATTTTGGAAAGAAGCTTATTTTCCTTCTTTCCATAATCATTGAAATATCTCTAAACAAACTATTGTGCATTGTATCACTTTAGTAATTCGCGGGCATTTACAACTACTAAAACCAGCACCACAGAGAAGACTGCTGTTGAATTATGCAAGAGCAAGCCACATATTTCAGCCTGAAGAAAAGGAGGCTGAGGGGAGACCTTTTGGCTCTCTACAACTACCTGAAAGGATTTTGTAGCATAGAGGGTGTTATTCTCTTCACCCAAGTAGCAACTGATAAGACAAGAGGAAATGGCCTCAAGTTGCACTAAGGGAGGTTTAGAAAATTCTTACCAGAAAGGGCTGTCGGGCATTGGAACAGGCTGCCCAGGGCAGTGGTGGAGTCACCATCCCTGGAGGGGTTTAAAAGGCATTTAGAGGAGGTTCTCAGGGACATGGTTTAGTGCTAGAGTTAGGTTAGGTTATGGTCGGACTCGATGATCCTGAGGGTTTCTTCTGACCAAAATAATTCTATGATTCTATAATTCTATGAACAAGGAAGTAAGAGCCATGTTGCATATTAAGAAAACATATCAGGTTCAGAGGTCTGTAATTAATCTTGACAGTGGATGAAGCAGGCTGACTTGTGTGCAGGAACACAACTTCTTGGCACATTTCTCGTCTATGAATGCAGAGCCAACCACAGACCTCTGGGATTTGAATCCATTAAAGTGATTGGACATAGTCTTGGTCAAGTTCTTGAATATTATGCTGCATTCTTAGAAGTATTAAATATTTAATCACTGGTTCATAAATGTTGTACAGAAAACAGGCAAATTGGATGTATTTTTATTAGTTAGCCTACAAAGAATAGTACAGGTATTCCAAGAAGGTAATTCTATCCTTCTACCAGTGGAAGCAGATGAATTTGCTCTGCAGCTGATCATGGTGTGTCTGATTGCTGTATAAAAAAGTCAATATAGAACCCACTAAATACATTTTTAAAACAACATTGTCCTTGCTTTATACAACCAGTGCAATAATATAATTGAATACATTTAGTTCTAGAAGCTTTTGACACTCAAGATACCTGTAGTGAAATTGACTGAAAATAAATTTAAATATATTAGCTTATTTTATTGACCTTGACAAATGTACAAATGCCATACATGGTGTTGATGATCCTTATATAAAGAAAAACTACAGCAAAGCATGCTGCAAAGGCCACTGCAATTACCATGGCTCTCTCCATTGATTGCATGGAATCTTCACTGAGATGTCAAACAGTGGGTAACTTTTAGGGAAATTGATTGTAGTGATTAAAGAGACCTAAATTTACCTTTGATATTTCACCAAATAAATATTCTGACTGCAAATACAAGCATTGAGGTTAAGTTCTGTAATGGGAACAAATAGGTACTTTAAGAGGACCATTCAGAATTACAATTTTTTAATTGACTTAAGCAGTCTGTGTCAGAAGGAAGCTGAAAGATAAGGTTAGGGAATGCATCTAATTTTTGGTGTCTGCAAGGAGGTGTGAGAAATGTTCCCTGTGTTACTTGTGCTCAGCATGCGGGGAGCTTTTTAGTTTCTGAAAACTCTATCAGTAAAGAGTATTATATGGAAAAAAAAAAGAAAAATAATGTACACAAAACTGAAGTACTGGGATTGCACATAGCACTGTGCAGTTTCATAGCAATAAACAAACTGTGCATCTCTTACATTCATAAATAGAAAATTTTACTGATATTTCTATAAAGGTACGTTTAAAATTACACAGCTTGCATGTATCAATAAGGTGATTTGTTGGTTTGTTTGGTTTGTTTGTTTATTTGTTTTTCCTAGAGAGGAATAAAATACAAAAAAAACGAAAGAAAGAAATTATCCTGGAGATAATTTACCTTGAAGTCTGGAAGTTTGTAGTAAAAAAAAAATCTCCAAAATTCCTAAGTATCCCTATCTAAAGTTCTACTTCTACTAGAAAGGAAAACTAATTTAGAAAAAAATAGCAAGAGAAAAAGTTGAAAAGCATATTTGGAAATGAACATTCTTCTTCTCACATTCTTTGTAGCTTTACATTTTAGTATAAAATAAACTATCACAACAATATGTGGAAATTTTCTGAGATTATACTGTTTTGATTGAGTCTTTTGTCTTCCTTCTGAAATCAAATACAGTTTATAAATCTTGAAATCATTATCAAATCTCTAACTTTCACAGTACCTCAGGATATCTTGTGATGATGTTCTGGACATGACTGGAAGGTCTTAGTGTTTTGTCATTTTTCAGCATCCTAACACTCAAAGAACTGATTATTTTAAGACATTCAGCTTTCCACATGACAATATACATGTTACATCTGAGGTTTTACCCATACATGGATCCAATGAGCTAGTATACGCATCTATTCAGACATTCAAGAGCTGTGCGAAGTAGCAAAGTAATTTTATCGTTTTTTAAATTAGTCACCAACATGGTAGAATAAGACTTTCCTGGTCTATTAAAATTTCATGCGAAGTTAACATTTTAACTGATCCTGCTGATAACTGGTAGCCTTTGAGCACCTAATAAATTATCTGAGACAAAAATCAATCTTTTTATAAACGTCTCCTGTGGGCTCCATCCTTCAGGATTGCCAGCCTCGTAGAACAGATTTCTTCTTAAATTTCTCCTCTGCTTTCAAAAAACTGAGTATGAACAAGATCAGAAACGTATGTTCTCAGGTTCCAATTTCCCCAGCTCTAACAGAGATAATAAAGTGAAAAGTGAAAAAGATGAGGTAATTACCACTACCTTTTCTTAGCTTTTAGAGTAGGTTATGAAGCTGTGATTTACTGTCTGTTCCAATTATTAGAGTGATTCCCAGTTACAGGAAGAAGTCTATGCTTCTTGCATGTACAAATATTTAGATTCGTTTCATAATTTTTGGGAGCAATGACACACTTCATAAGCAATGATACACTTCTACATTAAGAATAGAACTGAACCTTCAGTTGATTCTCTTGCTTGCTCCCCATTATTTCAGTGGGACTGTAATTTCAGTTTCTTTGGCACATTCATCTGGACAGGCCCCTGACTCAGTGAAAGTGAAGCAAAACTAAGAACACAAGTAGGAAAAAAATCAGTTTTTAAAATCAGATACTTTCACTTCTCATAAAGTGGGATCAGTGCATTTTGAACAGGAAAAGGGGCAAGAAAAGAGGGAGATGGGACAGTCGAGGAACAGCCCATGTCTTGTGTTCAAAGAAGTGGGGAAGATATAATAAAGATTTATTCAGCAAACCTATCAGTTTGCCAACCACTCCTGCACGTAGTTAGTAGCGTTCTCAAGTTCGAAAGGGAAAACCTGCATATAGAAAGCTATTCAAGTATTAAAGTGATGTCAGAGACCCCACATTTGTTTGAGCTCTAAGCTGCCCAAATATCAAATAAAAAACTCTCCAAGCCTTGAAAACACTTTTTTATTTTGTGGCAAATGAAAGATTTTAACGGCCTAATTTCTTGCTTCCACAAACACGTTTAATAGCTTCTGATTTTCTGAACACAGAAAAATATACTTAATGACCTAAGACAGCAATTTAAATAACAGTTTTAAACTTTAGCCTGTTCCGTAATGTTTCTTTGTAATTTAATTGAAGGCTTTGTACCTCATTCATTATTAAATGAATGTATTTTCCTTACAACTTGGAGTCTTACTGACTCAGTCTACATGGAATCTAAAAGTTGCAGCTACCTTACACATAACAATAAAAAGAAGTTATGAAGTACAGAGCTAGCTAGTTGTTTCTAAGTACAAGCATTTCAATGTGAGATTGTGTGGTCACCTCTAGGACCCCAAGGAGCTCCAAAAACCTGGTTGGGATGAGCCTTGGTTTAAAGAACTACAGTTCTCTGGCTAGTGCATGAAGTAGTCGCTTGTCACCATTTAATGAAAATAATTTAATGAACAGCCAAAATTAAGGATACAGATTGGAGGAAAGACAGAGGAGAAAAAAAATATATGTTATTCCATGATGTCCTCTCCTGGCAATTGATCTTCTTATCCTCAACTTCTCATTTAGCAAAATGGGCTATATTATGACAAAACTTCCCCTTAGGAATTTAAAAATGCAGAAAAAAAAATTGAATTTCCTAAACAGTACTTAACATTTTGTATTGGGTTTGCATGACAAGGTTTTGGTAAAAGAGAGCTATAGGGTTGGCTTCTGGAAGAAGCTGCTAGAAGCTTCCCCCATGTTTGATACAACTGTTGGTGAAGGCAGAGCCAATTGGTGATGGTAACCTCTGTAATGACATATTTAAGACAGGGGAAAAAAAATTGCTGCAGAAGAGCAGCCAGAGAGAGAAGTGAGAATATATGAAAGAAACAACTCTGCAGACATCAAGGTCTGTGAAGAAGCAGGGGCAGGAGGTGCTCGAGATACCAGAGCAGAGATTTCCCTGCAGACCATGGTGCAGACCATGGGGAGGCCAGCTGTCTGAACTAGCAACAGTTTGGTATAGGTTCCAAACGAGTTAAAGGCCCCAGCCATAGCTGGGCCAAGAACTTCTCTAGTTTCAATTTGTTCACTGAAAACCCACAAAGGAGCAGAATTAAACAGTGAGCATCGATACACATGAGCTTGGAACACCGATCGTGTGATTAAGACATGAACAGTGCATGGCTATTCCAAGACTCATTTAACACGGAACAAAGAAAGTTTTGGGTACAAGAAGTCTCACACATATCTTTCCGTCACGTGTAATTTGACTACAAGCCAACCACTTTATTCCATAAATACAGCAGCCTAAGTGAGCCTTCATTGAGCAATCCCTGCTAAGAAGTTGGCTACATGGTGGTGATCTTCCCTCAAGATGGGACACCCGTAAAGGTTGTTCCTCCAGGCAGACAGACCTTTTACCAACAACAGATCTCTGGTAAGTGATTGGCATTGCGCATAACCTTGTAGCATGGAAACTTGCTTTAATGCCTTGGTAACACTGATTTGCATCTCGGTAACTTTGATTTGTTCTTCGGTAGCTTTCAATAATTGTTCAAATGATTGTTCTGTAAAGTAATAAAATGAACCTTGCCATCAAATTTCGTTAAATTGTACTTTTACAACATCAAATGAAAACTACTTTTACTAATACCTTTGACAGTGGTTCTTCAAGTGATCTAAATCACCCATTCATGATACAATGCTGCACCACTTTCACTCTCTGTCAAAGCCCTATGGGCTGCACTTTAAAAAAGATCAGGCAGATGGCTGTACAGTCAACAAATATGCCACAAAACACTTCTAGATATTAGCAGTTTAACATGTGCTAGTGTTTATCCGTCTGTAGAACAAGCCACCTGCCAGTTGTTTGAGTGATATGACTGGCTAAGCATTGCTAAGCACTCTGTAATAATAACTGCAATAATATTGGGGAAAAACAAACAAACAAACAAAAAACTAAAAATAAAAGAAGTTGTGCACAAGGTACACGCTGATGGCTTTTGCAGACACAAAGTGCAAATTAAGACTCAGAAGAAAGCAATCTTATGTTGCCAAAATATTTATTCATGGCATGCATTATCTACACAATTCAGAAGCAAGTATACCACTACTATATTACAAAATTTGCTGACTAGATGTAGAAAAGGCTATAACACTATAGCGTCTATGCATTTTCTTCGTTACTGTGCTGAGGCAGAAGTACATGCATACATTTTCAAAACTAGTTATATAGTTGATTGTCAGCAATTCATTCCCTAACATTTCTGCTGCATATCCTTCATTCAATTAACCCCAGAGCCATCAACATTTGGAGGCAAATGTGAAAATAAAATCTTTGCAGCATGTAATGGAAGCAGACATCATTTAGTAATACATGTGTCTAGAGTAGTAATGAGACTTCACCAGAAAGAACAACTGGCCTCAACTCATAAGTGGGCTTGTGACATTAGGTAATTCTCCCTGTTCTATTACAGGCTAGGTGTCTGTACACGGCTTTAAAAATTCACAGAATCACAGAATCACACAATGTTAGGGATTGGAAGGGACCTCAAAAGATCATCTAGTCCAATCCCCCTGCTGGAGCAGGAACACCCAGATGAGGTTACA